>VXBP01001767.1:0-12246 GCA_013400115.1 Rhinopomastus cyanomelas | reverse complement strand
TCCAACCTTGCTAATACTGTGATACTGTGATACCACTATTTTCATTAAAGTTGCTTTAGTTTTCTTTTGCAGTCCGTAAGTCTCTCTTCGTTTTTCCCTTTACTTAAGACAGAACCGCAAGAGGTGATGAAGGAAGCCTTCATTTGTGGAAGCAGTCCCTGCGGCCAACATGGAGTCCCAGCTGTACAAAAAAGGAAGGCTGCCTCTCCCTCTTGACCTGTACCATTGCCCCAGAAGCAGCTCTGTGTTGGCTTGCCTGCTTCTGCCATTGGTACAAGAGGACATAGACAAAGCTAAGGCAGAAACAGTGAATCATTGTGCTTCACATATGATGAAAAACAGATACAGAATAAAACCTGATGCCTGGCTGTTTTCCTCAGTGAATTCTTTGCAGAGAGATCACTAAACAGGGTGCAAGGGTTGCTTACATAAAATTCAGTAAAGGAGTGGAACCAAATTCTCTTTTCCAACAGCTGTTTGGTAGCATGCAAGACCCCAGCTTGTAAATTCAGCTCAATCCCTAATAGGCACATGCTCATCTCTTAAAATAGTACATTCTGGCAATAGATGGTAAAAAACAGACCACAGATACGCATGCTGTAAAATTTACACCGTGGCCTGCCATTGCCTATATGATGCATAGTAAAGGAAGATTTGACTTTCCAGGACAGCTCAGCACAGTGACTTTCTACCCGTACAGTACACTGAAGAAACATACCAGGGGAGAATTTTTTAATTTTCTGTAATGAAATATTTTTACAGCAGTAACATCATAGATGCTAGAGATGGGGAAGAAATCTTGATTAGTCTAGTTGTATTCCATGTCAAAACAAGATTGGTCACACTGCACATTTACTTGTACTTCAGCCAAACTACTGTTGTATCTGAAGGAGTGGTTCCAGTGCCTTTACAGTCTAACAGAGTACAGAGTTTCCTTTTCTTGAGTACAACCTGTTAGTGTCTATTACACAACCAGTTAATTACTCATTGAACTCACTGGTGTTTGTGTGCATCAAGTATTTACCTTGAATTCTCTGACAGAAAATTGTACGAGGATTTGAAAAGCTAAGTTCCCTATTTGCCTCTATTGATGTGCTCTAGGAAGTAACAACTGGGTGCTTAATTCTTCCCCTTCATATATTTTCTAGTATGTCAATGTTATCCAAATATAGTAATTGGGTACTGAATATCAAGTCAATGACCAGTTTTGATAGCTGCCTTCTACATCTCAAACCCAGACTGGCACCATACAAATTTAATTGCCATAACATGAAATAAACATCTGCAAACTATAACATTACTGCCACTCTTCTGTATTTTTAATTTCTAACTGTTCTTCCACATAAGAATGATAACATACATGCTAACTAGTTCATCTCTTACTGAAGAATCTAATTTATTTCTCAGCCCATTCTAAAATTTACAGTCTCAATCTGGTATTATCTGAATATTTTACTAATATTCTGCTTCTGTTTTCTTTTACAGTAGATTCATTATTTACTTTCCTTTCATGTTTTAGAAGAATCAGTGGTTCATCTGTACAAAAAGATCTAAAAAAACCAACAACATTCATTCACTATTATCCTCCACTATAACTTGTGTTTGCAAACTACTGCTTCTTCTGACCTTGACTTCAATGCTACATTTATTATACTCCTATCTTCTAAAATTTGCTTGAAGCTTAACAACTGAAACTACAGATCTAGCAGTGGAAGCTTAAGGAAAAATTTGTTTCACCTCTGTGGAAGCTTAAGGAAAAATCTATTTCATATCTGTGTCAAATTTGACTCACACTTCTACCTATGTGATCAGAAATAGAAAAGCTGAGCAACTTCATTTTTGTAATATTTTATTCCAGGATCTGGGAAGAGAGGAGGGTTTAGTAGTACAGCCAGGTTACTAGATACAAGTTATTAAGAGGAATTACTTACCTTCTTTATTAAGATACACATATGGAGTAAAGATGCTATCTAAAATCCCTTTGTCCTTCACCTCAAGCTCAGTGGCAAGGCGTGACTTCCTAATATACAGAGCCACCCCTGCTCCTCTTCTCCCTTGTCTGTCTCTCCTGAAGAGGCTGTATCCCCCCAGTACAGCACTCCAGTCATGCCTGTTATCCCACCAGGTTTCTGAAGTGGCGACTATGCCATAGTCACCCTGGCAGACCAGGACTTCCAGCTCTTCCTGCTTGTTACCCATGCTGCGTGCATTGGTGTACATGCAGTTCATGAAATATAAAAAACCAATACCAAGTCCAAACAGGTCCAGGAAAAGCAGGAAATGTGTAACAGTATGAACTCCAGAGGAGCCAGTCCAGGGCAGATGTCCCTGACCTTGTTGAAAACACATCCATCTGAACATGGAAATATCCAAATTAACTGCATATGTTTACAACTATCCTTAATTGCATTTCATTGCTTTAGAGTGGAAAGATTTTTAATGTGGGAAGCTAAGCAACAAATAACACAGCCTAAAAGCTGATACCACTGTGCAAATCTCTTAATAGTATTTTTCTTCTTGGAAGCAATATTGTGCACCGATTTGTTTGCACTTTGTAAGCAAGGGATATTCTGGAGTGAATGACTTTCTTTTTGATTTACGCACTAGTAGATACTGTTACTATCTCTGAAGAGTGAGTAAAAATTCCCTCCCAAGGAGGGAGAAACATGGTTCAAATTCAAGCAGGCAAAAGATAGATCATTAGTTAAAGCTGTGTAGAAATTAGATGAAGAATGATGCTTCGTTACAGAAATGACCTCTTCTGCACCAGACCAATTCTCCACTCAAAACATAAGACATTCTTAAAAAGCAAATGACAGTTTATTCTTCTTCTGCACAGGTATAGTAATAGGATCTAAATCTTGTTCCCAGCAATATCTCAGACCATGTTCCTTAAAATACTAGGCTGAGGTTTTATTTCATATTAAACTAGCATTCAGGAGGAGTACTCTACTTGAAACCCCCAAAAGCAACATCAAAGTTTTTGTATCAGCTATTAGTTATAGTTGTTTTCAAAAGGCCTAGGAATAGATTTAAAGTTAAAAGCCATTTAAACACTACAAGTTTTACATTTTTCTGACTATAAAGCCTGATAAATAAAGATATACTAAATATTTATGGACAGATTTCCGTTACTACCTGCACTTAAAGTTTTTGTTGTTTCAGTAGTGTGTGTCTTCACCTACTAATTAAAACAATATTACTTGAGCAGCCTTTCAGTTAAATACAACGCTGAAGTTACCCAGCACAAAATAAGCATTAGCGCCACAGTTTAGTCTGTAAACCCTTGAAAGCTTTGATTATTTATGTAAAATCGCCAGATGTTCAAAACTTGCAAAACTTGATCTGTTTGCAGGGTTAATAAGGAGTAGATAATTAAGAGATTTACTCTTTTGAAAGCAAAGACAAAGAAATCTCATAATTTGCTCCCATCAAGGTTAAATTTCGTTTCATTTCTGGGTTTCCTTGGCACTCCTTTACTCAGCATGAACAGATTTCAGAGAAGAGTTGGTTGGGATTAAGACTGATACTGAAATCTCAGTGAAAACTCAGGTTCCAGTGAAAGGAGGAAAGTGAATTGGATGCTGAGTCCAAGCTCATCAGGAACATGATTCATATCATCATTGGATCAGCAGTCGAAATCCTCCCATTGAAATCACGAGGGAACTGATGACTTCACTTAGAAGATAAGCAGCAGAAACAGTAACAATCCAAATGCTGGATCCAAAATATTAAATCAGCATTTTTATTGTTCAAAAGAAAGTTTGGTTCATGTTGTAATGAAAAGGTGAGTGAAGCTGGGAGGGTCTTGCTGCGTACAAATTAGTTCAAATGTGATTAAAATGGCAAAATATTGTAATGGAATAGCAGTGTAAAAGAAAGATGTTTTGTTGTTTTTTTTTTTTAAACTGCAGCAGGGGTTAACTGAATAGCTGCTGTTTGACAGACTCTGGTTACAACATCAAGAAAGTAAAAATAATTGTACAGTTATGAATTTATTTATCAATAGGGAGGAACTATTTAATTTTCCGGAATTTCATCACAGTGAGGGTGACAGAGCACTGGAACAGGCTGCCCAGGGGGGTTGTGGAGTCTCCTTCTCTGGATACATTTAAAACCTGCCTGGATGTGTTCCTGTGCGACTTGTTCTAGGTGATCCTACTGTGGCGGGGGGGTTGGACTGGATGATCTCTCGAGGTCCTTTCCAGTCCCTACTGTTCCATGATTCTGTGATTCTGTGAAGTCTTCTCAATGTGTTTAAAAGTGACTAGCTGTGCCCGTAGATGTACTTGCTGTAATGATGCAAACAGCCACTCCAGCCACTTCTAGTGATCGGGTGAATGACATTTTGGTCTGCTAAATACACTCAGGTGACTTCATTTTGCAAACCTTTTTCATTCTTGCTATTACTGTGGTGATAGTTGCACAGCAGCACCACAGTTTAATTATTTGAATATTCACTTTGATGAATATTCACTTTTGCTGTCTACTTTTTGTAGACAGCAAAAGGTCTCCCTCGGCATATCAATGAGCAACTATAAGCATGTGTCTTCCTGGGATATTTGAATTTTGTGAAATGTCAGCAATTAAAGTAATGCAGTTGAGATTAAACAAGCAAACAAAACCAACTAACCACTATCTGTAACTGAACTGCAAACTACGATGCCTCCATCATGCTAGTCATCACATACAATATTTTCTCTTAACATGTTTTTCACTCTCTGTTACAAGATTAAATTGAAAGTGAAGCAGGAATTTATATTAGTGGTTCATATTTGCCTATATGAAGTATTTGTGGAGGTGAAATAACAAAATAATTGAAGGACAAAATACTTTTCCCTGTTTCCACAAGAGGGCTCTGACTCACCCTGTAACTTAAGTCTGAACATTCAGGTCAGCCTTGAGCTGTCATTCCTGTGCTTCGAGACACCTCGGCTAGTAGATTTTGCTGATGGCATCTGCATTGTAAAAATCAATAGGCTTTTTTTGTCCATATTGCTCCAAAATAAGAAAATGCAAGTCTAGTTCAGAATATAATGAGGCAACTTCCCTCATAATATAATAAGGGATCCAGAATATAATGAGGCTCCTGACTGAAGATGTAACTTCAATCAGAAGAGGTTTGCAGGGCTTAAAATAAGGGTGAGTGGTGCAAAACAAAACAAATTAGGTGTTTGAGGCCAACTGTCACCATTATGGACTGGCTGAGTGGGACAGATAAGGAAAGCACAGGAGGTTCCACCTCAACATCAGGAAGAACATATTTATTCTGAGGGTGACAGAGCTCTGGAAGAGGCTGCCCAGAGAGGTTGTGGAACCTTCTTTGGAGATTTTCAACAACTGCCTGGATGCAGTCCTGTTTGGCCTCTCCTAGGTGACTCTGATTTTGGCAGAGGAGGAGGAGGTGGACTAGGTGTTCTCCAGAGATCCCTTCCGACCCCTACCACTCTGTTATTCTGTAGTTTAACAAAAGCTTTTGGCTAACACAAAAACACAATTTCTCTTATTCACCTGCAACATACAGAAATCAAGAACAGTGAAGAGGACCAAACGTCACTTGTCGGACTTTATGAAATGTTGGTATTTTTCTTTTTGTTAATAATTTGTAAATATTTGTGGGATAATAACATCTTTCTTCTAAACATCTGGAAATAGAGTGTGGTGTCTGTATACAGAAGGACTGTAAACTCTAATATCATAGATGTAAGTATTTGCTTTCTCATTTTACATGCAAACTATAATGAGAGTTTTAAAAAATATTTCAGTCTGCATTTGCAATGAAAATTCCAAAGAAACTGGTAGTGCTTGACTTACAGGAAAAGCAGTGCAATAACTTGGTATGGAAAGTAACTGAAAGACCAGTAGTAAGGAGCTTTAAGGGAACTGTAGCTGTTACAGCAACTAGCGTTACCTGCGACCAGCTTAATACACACTCCCTGCCCTGTGCAGACCATAATGGAGTACAGGAAGTGCTGGAAATATTGTGTCCACTAGCATCTGGTTTATATTTTTTCATAAATTCTGCTGTAAACCAAAAATCCTTCAATTGCAAATGCAAAGTTTCCAAATGTGCTGTTGAAATCGAATGAGGGTAAGGCTCTTTGTCTTTGTGTGAATTTACCAGAGAAGTTCCATTCACTTCTGCCCAAGAGGAGGAAATCCTCTGTTCAGCTGTTGATCTGATTTGAAAACTCTCTGTGGTACTGTGCTGAGTGTCAGACTGCCTGCCCTGATTCACCCTCAGTTTCCTGGAGACAGTGAAAAAAAAGGGAGGTGTCTGTGTTTATGTAATATTAAGTTCCACTCAGAAACTTTGTGAAGCTGGAAAGTAATTGACAATGATGAAGCAGAGTTTAAAACTGTATCACAAACTGCCAGAGCTGACACACAAGGCTGTTGTAGAACTCATTCAGCAGGGTTTCCCCAGTCACACAACTGACTGAAACACAGAAGTATTTCAAAACACTAGCAAATATTTATTTATTTTCCCATATTGAGAGCTTAAACTTTACAGATGCAGGTGCAGTGTGCATGCCAGGACCAGCTCAGTCTGTGAACTACTTTTCCTGTTATGTAACTCCGTTACTTGGAATTAGATCTTAAGACGAGTTGAGACTTCAATTTTGAGCAAGGTGTAAACAAACTCTAGAAAATCTAACCTGCAGAGGGCCAAACCTGTTAATGCTATGAGCATGTGCTGCAAGGTGATGGCTCACCCAAGTCAGTAAAACACAGTTTAATGACAAGTTTGTGTTAATATGAAATGGAAACTAGAGCACTTCCATCTGTTATTCATTGATGAGACACTATTTCCAGACTAGGAAAATGCATTGCCTGCAGGAAATGCTGCTGTGATTGTGCATGTTATTCCGCAGACTTGTCTGCTTGAACTGATATTCAGTCCGTACAGGCACAATGTCAGAAAGCCATATGACCATGCTTCAGATTATATGCAAACTCTCACCTAGTCCAACAGCAACAGAGGGGCTTGGGCTCCTTCCAACGCCACTCCTCTTCCTTCTCCTGTGGACTGCTTTCCCATTTATTGTGACCACAGCATATTTGCTGGGCTGAGTATAACCGTGTTTTTGTATTGGCATTTGGTATTAGTTTGGCTGTTTCATTCATCTCCTTTTCCTGATCCCCCTTCTCAGCTGAGGAGGATTCATCATGTGACAGAGCAACTATTAGAATTTAGCCCCAGATAATGCAGGCTAAATTAGGCGCTGTTTATATGCCTGTGGTTTGATATCCTAATACAGAATGACACTTGTTATTATGACTAAGAGTAAATCTCTGTTCAAAGTGCAAAGCACGTAAAGTTTGGGGATTCTATCCTGGATAAATACCAGTTTACATAATTAAAACAAAATTAAAAGACACCAAAATTAGATACTAAAGTTTGCTGCTAGGCTTACTCTAATTTTAACTGGAGAAAATGTGTTTGTTTTCCTCTACGTATCAGCATAGCTTCTGTAGTTACCTTAGGAACTGCACCCTGGTTCTACTTCCAGGCTAGGGTTACGTTCCGTGTATGGAGGCAATTGAAAAGCAGTCTTAAAAGTTATGTATATAATATACATGTAAAAAAATATATCTCATATAGCACCCTACAATGCACATTTCTATTCACTTTTCATGTAACACTTAAGGAAAATTACTGCAGTGACTACTAGAGAAGCATCCAGTCAAATTGTTGCATATTTACTGTACCTCTAAACAGTTTTAATGTATTCTTGAGATTACTTGTGTTACAAAGATGTAGAGAAGAATCCTAGCTGAAAACCTTGGGGGTCTTGGATCTGCCCTCCTAGTAGGATTCCATGATACAGCTAAACTGATCAGACACAGATCAGAAATTGGCTGGAAGTGAAATGTAGAAAGGAGAGAGTGGCTTTGTCCCTTTTTGGCAGCAGATACACTGTGAACGTTCCTGTGGAAGCATCAGATGTAATACTGCTGATGGTGAACAGAAGAGGGCTTTATGTGGTCTCCCTACTAACATCTCCTAATAAACTCAAAGGGTAAAAATAACATGATGTGGAATTTACATTTAGCTCTTTAACTTTGAGATTGATATCCTACTTTTCAAAAGGCTTTCTCTAATTTATGTAGTTGTGTATTTTTGTAAGTTTGGGTGGACAGACTTTGGCACTTTTCAGAGTGAACTTCGAATCAGCCACCTATGAGGTATTACATAGAATTAAAGTGAAGAAACAACAGGTCAAGGAATTCCACAATTTGCTGGAGTGACCACTTTGACCTTGCATAAAGTGCAGGAGAATAACAGTAGTGTTTAATGTCTCAAATGTTCACATACTATCACATAGCTAGGTATCTACAGAAACACAAATATAGTAAAATACTAAAACACATGATGTCTCCATTGGTGGGTTTTTTGAGTTTTTTTGATCATGAAATATTCCCTATTGCCATGGATCTCCTGTTTGATATTTGAGAAACTTTAATATCTGTGCTATTTAATTCTTTTAAAATGTGTTCAAAATGCATGATCCACATGAAACCATCTTTATTTCTTCATATACTTGTTATTGTGATTCTTACTGTCTCAGATATTTGCCAAGGAATGTTGAAGAAGTCACTAGAGCTAATGATTTGTGTCAGGTTGAACAAAGCAGAAGACAAGGTTCACTGCTCTACTCTAAAGATTAGTAAGCGTCCTGCTATCATTTGCTTTCTTGTTCCAAGAATCGTGGCGTGTTTTCCTCTAAGAGTGGAGACATGGCTCTTTCTCTCTCCAAGACCATTTGGAATCCCTTTACCCTGTAAAAGTGTGAAAGAAACAGAGACAGTTTAGGAATACAGACTCCATAAAGATGTCTGTTGTTTTTGACTGCCTACATTTCCAAGCAGTCTATTGCCTGCATTTGGACCACTTTCTACAGATTTTTGTAATTTTAGTGATGATCATATTAGTAGCTCCTTGATAAGCTGACTGCTCATGGCTTGGATGAGCACACAGGCCCAAAGAGTGGTGGTTAAATCCAGATGGCACCCTGTCACAAGTGGTGGCCTCAGGGCTCGGTGTTGGGATCATCTCTGTTCAACATCTTTACTGATGGTCTTGATAAGAACTTAGAGTGTGTCATTAGTAAGTTAGCAGATGACAAGAAGATAGGTGGGAGTGTTCAGCTGCCAGAGGGTAGGGAGGCTCTTCACAGAACCACAGAACATCAGGGATTGAAAGGGACCTCAAAAGATCATCTAGTCCAATCCCCCTGCCACAGCAGGATCACCTACACCAAGTCACACAGGGAGGCAGGTTTTAAAAATCTCTGGAGGAGACTCCACAGCCCCCTGGGCAGCCTGTTCCAGTGCTCCATCACCCCCACTGTGCAGAAGTGCTTTCTCATGTTTATATGGAACCTCCTATGTTCCAGCTTACACTCATTGCCCTTTGTTCTATCACTAGATGACATCGAGAAGAGCCTGGCTCCATCCTCCTGACACTCATCTTTCACATATCTATAAACATGAATGAGGTCACCCCTCAATCCCCTCTTCTTCAAGCTAAAGAGCCCCAGCTCCCTCAGCCTCTCCTCATAGGGAGGTGCTCCACTTCCTTCATCATCCTTGTTGCCCTGCGCTGGACTCCCTCCAGCAGCTCCACATCCCTCTTGAACTGAGGGGCCCAGAACTGGACACAACACTCCAGTTATGGTCTCACTAGTGCAGAGTAGAATGGGAGAAGAACTTCTCTCAATCTGCTAACAACCCGCCTTCCAATACACCCCAGGATGCTGTTGGCCATCTTGGTCACAAGAGCACACTGCTGGCTCATGGTCGTTGTGCTGTCTTCAGAGAGACTTGGAGCAACGGCCAATGTTAATCGCAGGACCTTCAATAAGGCCAAGTGCCAGGTCCTGCACTTGGGCCACAACAACCTCATGAAACACTAGAGGGAAGGTGTGGCTGGAGAGCTGTCTGGCAGAGGGACCTGGGGGATTCTAGTTGACAGGAAGAAGAATATGAACCAGCAGGGTGCCCAGGTGGCCAAGAAGCCAAATGGCATCCTGGCTTGTATTAGAAATAGTGTGGCCAGCAGGAGGAGGGAGGTTATCATCCCTCCGTACTCAGCACTGGTGAGGCCACATCTTGAGTATTGTGTCCAGTTTTGGGCACCTCAGTACAGGAGAGATGTGGAGGTGCGGGAGCAGGTGCTGAGGAGGGCAAGTAAGCTGGTGAAGGGCCTAGAGAATAAACTGTATGAGGAAAGACTGAAGGAGCTGGGGCTCTTTAGTCTGAAGAAGAGGAGGCTGAGAGGAGACCTCACCACTCTCTACAACTGCCTGAAGGGATGTTGTGGAGAGTTTGGTGCTGGTCTCTTCTCACAAGCAATTGCTGCCGGGAGCAGGGGGAAGCGTTCAGGCGACTAACCGCGGCTAGCTGAGTGCTGTGGGCGGGCGTGGCTATGTGAGCAGTGACGTACCGGGCTGGTAACAACACGGCAGCAGAGGAAGAGCAGGCTTTGGTCACAACTGCATGTAGAGTTGGGAACCCAAACGGTTGTGCAGGTGATGGCCTGTGAAGAATGCAGAGCCTTCTTTCACCTTCCTGGCTGCGTTCGGTGTGAGCAGGTAGATTATCTGCTTGACCGGGCAGCACAGTTGCAAGATGAGGTTGAAAGGCTGCAGGCTGAACTAGCTCAGGGGAACTAGCGAGACTGAAACCAATGAAGACAGGTGGAGTCAGGCTCAGCAGCCTGGACAACGGATAAATAAGAGTCATATTCAGCAGGGTTCTCAGGGGGTGGACAGGAGCCCAAGTAAATTGAGTGGCTGGAGCCAAGTGCAGGGCAATGGCAGAAGGCGGGTGCCATCCTTGCCTAGTGCATCTCCCCAGTTGACACTGAGTAATAGATATGAGCCCCTGTTGGAAGACAGCAAATCTCATTAGGATAGAGAAGATAGGGACCCCACACTGAAAGTTCAAGCAAAGTCTCATAAAGCCGGGAAGGTTTCTAGTGCTAAGAAGACATCTTCTACAAAGAGGAGATGGGTCCTGGTTATTGAATACTCGCTCCTGAAAGGGACTGAGGGCCCAAAATTCAGAGCTGACCCCCATTATAGGGAAGTCTACAGTTTACCGGGAGCCTGAATAAGGGACATCACTAGGTTGCTCCCTAACCTGGTGAGATCAGCTGACTATAACCCACTGCTGATTGTCCAAACAAGGGGGGAGGAAGCCATATTCAGCAGTCTTAGGAGAATGAAGAAAGACCTTAGGGCATTAGGACGTTCTGTGAGGGACTCTGGGGCACAAATTGTATTCTGTTCATTATTTCCTTTTTGGGGCGAGGACATGGGCCAGAACAAAAGGATTAAGTACCTCAACACCTGGCTACGAGACTGGTGTTACAGGCAGGGCTTTGGGTTCTTTCAGACACCAGGCTTAGCAGATACAAACGTGAGGGATTTAACTCAGAGGGGAAAAAGGGTTCTGGGGCAGGAGCTGGCAGGGCTCATTCAGAGGACTTTAAACTAGATTTGGGGGGGGGTGGGATAGTTGATGGGTGAGCACCAGTGGGGCAGAACAGATGACCTCTGTTTTCAAGGGCGAAATTGGAGCGCTCAGCTAGCTCCCTGAAATGCCTGCACACCAATGCACGCAGCATGGGGAATATGAAGGAGGAGTTAGAAATCTGTGTCCAGTCAGTCGGTTACGATTTGGTAGCGATTACGGAGACCTGGTGGGACAGCTCGCATGATTGGAATGTGGCCATGAACGGCTATGTCCTTTTTAGAAGGGACAGGTCAGCAAGGCGGAGTGGGGGGAGTTGCCCTCTATGTGAGAGAACAACTGGAATGTGTTGACTGCTGTCCAGGGGCAGCAGAGGAGAGAGTTGAGAGTTTCTGGGTGTGGATTAAGGGGCAGGCTGGCATGGGTGACACTGTTGTGGGTGTCTATTAGAAACCTCCAGATCAGAGTGAGTAAGCTGATGAAGTCTTCTACAGCCAGCTGGCAGCAGCCTCACAGCTGCAGGCCCTGGTCCTCGTGGGGGATTTTAACTACCCAGATATCTGCTGGAAGACCCACTCGGCCAGCCACCCACAGTCCAGGAGGGTCCTTAAGTGCACTGGTGACAATTTCCTGATGTAGATGGTAGAGGAGCCTACTAGGAGAGGAGTGCTGCTGGATCTTGTACTCACCAACAGGGTGGGTCTGGTTGAAACAGTGAATGTTGAGGGTCGTCTTGGTTGCAGCGACCATGAGATGGTGGAGTTC
>VXBP01001766.1:0-25612 GCA_013400115.1 Rhinopomastus cyanomelas | reverse complement strand
GCAATTTATATGTCAAGTCCTTGAAATGACAGCAGAGTTCAAAGATACTGCACCTCTAAAAACACAGGTACACTGCCAAAGCACCATGGTAGCCTACTTAAAAATACTTGTCTGAATGCTGAGGGAGATGGGTGTAGAGAAGAGCAATAAAAAGAGCAATGGAGACAAATACAATAGACCTGAAAGGGTCCCTATAATGTGGAGTAAAATATCTATCTTGACTTCCCACTAAGAAATTAATTAAGACACTTGATCTGTGGGCCGTTCTCATGATCATGGCTTAGGAAAAAAATAACGTAAAAAAGAGATGTAACTTATAAAACATGGTTGGCTATGAGAGCCTTGTCTCTTAGAAGTCACTGTACACTTACACTGCCAAGGAAAAGGGCCGTCTTCCTCTGTATCAGCACTGCTTGTTCTTACATACTGCCCAAAGCTGAAAAGGTGTACAGTAACTGGTGACAACACACTACAATAACAAAACTCCAAACAACTGAGAGGCCCCTCAAAAAACACATCTCAAATGTGTTTCAGCACTTCACCTCACAAATGTAACCTGATTTTGACCACCTTTTATTCCAAACTTTAAAAGAGGAGGGGGGTTAAAAGCCAAAAACTTAATCAGAAATACGTATTACAGTTTTTTAAATGATCCTGGTCTGGATGAGACAAAACCCTGATCTGTTTTTAAAATTCCTAGACATGGCCCAAGAACACCCTGAAAGTTTTTGGGCAGCAGTCAAAACACAAAGGTTTTAGACCATCATCTATAGGCACTGATGCTGCTGAGGAGCGGAACTGGCAAGTGAGTTGCTCAACAAATGTGAAAGAGAATTCAGACACAGCCTTGAATGTGAGGAAGGCTATCAGCTCAACCAGGATGTCTCCTCCAGGCAAAAGCAACCAGACCATTATAAGCTTCCACCTGGATGATCAGCAGCAACACAAAACCAGAAAAAAAGACCCTAGTTAAGCATTTTACCCCTAGGGCCAGTCTATTTAACTGGATATCTGGTGGTTGAGAAGCACAGCAGCAGTGCTGGGCCAAATCCAAGTCCCAGCCTTCTGGCCCAGGAGGAGAAGTTGTTACCCAATGAAGCATGCTGATAACATATGGAGGCCTGTGCTACTGGAGAAGTTTCATCCTCATCCAAAAAGGAAGAGACTCAGTACGGTTATGCCAGACATATGATTCAATTTAGTTCAGAGCTCTTGTGTACAAGGTACCCTAGCTAATAGTCCTGCTTGGAGTGGACTGCCTTGTTCCAGGGCTGACTTAATATCTTTTCAAAAGATTTCCACAAGGAAAAGGATGGTGGATTATTATTTCATTTTTTCACCTGAATCTGCTAGCTAGCCACTAGTGTGGACTGGAAACCATCATGCTGTAGCTCTTATCAGTAAGGACTCTACTTCTTGTATCTACTACTCATTGTATTAAGTCCTTACATAAGGCTAACCGTAGCCTGGGCTGTATCAAAAGGAGTGTGACCAGCAGTCAATGGAAGTGATTCTCTTCCACTAGTCTGCTCTTGTAAGATCTCACCTGAAGTACTACATCAAGTTGTGGGTCCCCAACATAAGAAGGACATGACACCCCTGGAGCAAGTCCAGAAGCAGGTGATGAGGATGATCAGAGGGACTGGGGCACCTCTCCTATGAAGACTGTCTTAGGGAGCTGGGGTTGTTCAGCCTGGAGAAGACTCCAGGGCAACCTTAGAGCAGCTTTCCTGTATCTGAAGGGGACCTACAGGAAAGCTGGAGAGGGGCTGTTTACTAGGGCATTTAGTGGTAGGACAAGGGGGAACAGCTTCAAACCAAAAGAAGAGAGACTTAGATTAGATTGAGGAAAAAATTCCTCACTATGAGGGTGGTGAGGCACTGCAACAGGTTGCGTAGGAAGGCTGTGAATGCCTTTTCCTTGCAAGTGTTCACAGTCAAGTTGGATGTGGCTCCGGGCAACCAAGTCTGGTGAGAGTGTCCCTGTCTGTGGCAGGGGCATTGGAACTAAACGATCTCTGAGGTCCCTTCCAAGGTAACCCATTCTATGATTATACAACTGAAGTTATTCTTATTTAGTAAGAATTTTGTCCTCAAAAGGCATGGAAGCACTAAACTAAATGAGGATTAAAAGACTACATCTTGCCATCTTTCAATGCATTAAAAGACCAGAATAATCAAGACTTTCAAATGCTATGTCCAACTGCGCAGAGCAGAAAAACAAATTCTTGCTTGTTTTGGCACAGCAAGTTCTTTACAGTTTCCACTCATTTTCAGCTGGAAAATACAACATTGCATGTGCTGACCCAATAGATTATTTTCCTATCCAAAAAAGGATAGCTGCTTTTCTCCACTAACCAGCTAAAGATCATTTTGTGGAAGTACTGGTTTATCTAACTTTTCACTATAAATAGTTTTCTAACTTTTTAAAACTCTTCTTCAACAAAGAATCATTTCAATGCTTAATTAAGCAGATGCTTTATTGCAAGAATAATGTTTAAAGTGAAACACAAACTATTAAATACTGCATGCAAAAAGGATGATATCTAGATGACAACAATTACACACAATTATAGTGGCAGAAGCAGAGTCCAAACAGTGCTTTCAGTATTAACTATTGTAGCTAACATGACTTAATGTGGAAGACTCTGACTTAAAGCGTGCAGTGAATGACCCCTCTTGGAAATGATTCAAGCTAACTGGAAAGCACCGAGAGGGCTCTGGTTTGTTCCTGTCAGTTAATGTCTATTGCTGTGAAGTACCATTTCAAAACACTGGCTGGGTCCAGGACAAAGAACATTTAGTATTGAGCAGTGACTATACTTGGCTAAAACAGTTGAGTGAGTTGGTGCTTAACGAACACCTGATGATGCCTTATTTCTACTTGGGCATCAAAAGCCTGAGATATCCTAAAAAAGGTAGCAACTACTGATGATCCCAGCCACTGACAATGTTAGAAATGTCTTTGGGAATTAAGTGAGAAATGATATCTTCCAAACAGTTATTTTCTGAAGAAAAATATCTCTCTGAAATGTCTGAAAATCACAGGACAGGTAAGCAAACCCAGATACTAACATCATCATTGAAGCTTTGATTCAATTACTGTTTCTCAAGCTGTTATTGCTTAGTGGCATTTAGCATGTCACACCTTCAGATAAGAGGAGAAGGAAAGAAAAGCCAATTGGTTGAATTGCTGGCTCTTTGGGTCTCTGTGCTGCTGTAACCTTTCCTCCTTGTAGACACAAGCCAGTTCAGAAGTAGTTCTAGATACTGTAAATACCAATGTACTCCAGAACTGCACATCAAATTGATGCTGGCGGCTTTATGTTTTGTGCTAGGACTCTGCAGTGTCCAGTGAAGTGCCCACTGTAGCTGAGACTATTAAAGCATTCACAATGTCCATCTGTCACTTGGATTTCCTGTGGATCACACTGAAGAGACACTAGAAAGTTTCTTCCCTCTACTGAGGCACCTTCTTTATGAGCTGTAAAGGCCTCTCCTCCTCTACACAATTCAGCTGCAGGCAGTCAATGTAAAAAGTTTGGATGAGAAGACAGTGAAACAGAAAAGCCTCATATATTCAGAAAACTAGGCTAAAAACTAAACAACAAAGACACTACCAGCCGTACCTTATTATACCAAGGGGGTCCAAAACTTCTTCCTCCTCTTCCTCTTTTTCCTCCCCTGATTTGGCATTTTCTGATGAGAGCTGTGAGATTAAGTCAGATGTCTTCTCCTCTTTGAAAAAATCCAATGCATCATTTTCTTCATCTTCTTTCTCTTTGTCATCAGGAATGTTTTTACATCCCTTGAAGTCAACAGCACTAGTAGATTTTGTTCCTGTAAAGTACAGTAATGGATGCAAAACTGAGTACACAGTGTATCAACTATTTTTTATTTAATATTTTGCACCTGTTCTTGATGCTTTCCTTTGGGGAATGAAGGACACAACAGCTTTTCTGAAACCCTTTAAGATTCCTGACAGTCCTTGCTATCCACTATGTGTCATTATGTGTCATTATGTGTCTGCTCTGTTTACTGATTTAAAGTAGTTAAGCAGAGAAAGGCAGAGGAAATTAACTTTATCTGAGCCATACCAGTGCATGTCTAATCTACTTATTTATGTCCTTCAACAGAAACAACAGAATTTCCACCTGGTGATTAAGCCCATCCAAATAAAGTTGTCGTCGGAGGAGTTTCACTCTGTTTCTCTCCACTGGCTACAGAGAGGCTGTAAGTAACTAGCTAACTGTCTCAATGTGTTGATAAAGTCCACTTTATGTTACTTATTTCATTCATTTTTGGGTTAAAATTAGAGTACTGGGCAGCATGAAAAAGTTTCCACAGCAGCATTTTAATTTACACTAAAAAACGAAGCCTGAAGTTCTAATTCCATTCAATATGCAGGATTCATCCAACTGAGCAAATTCTGCAAACTGAAACCTTGGTTTGACCAAGTCATCTCACCATGCCTGTTACACGCAAAGCTTGGGAGAATGAGGAGAAAACTATTCCTTGCTAGGGAGTCTCCAGAAGGTCAGGAAAGCAATTAAATGAGACTAGCTAAAAAGAGGCTATTGAAAACCACAAGGCATAAATTTCATGGTTTCATCCATTCAACTGCTACAGTAACTCATCTCACACAGAGTTTCAAGCTTGCATCTGCCACCTAGGGCAGCTTTCATTGACTAAATGTGGGCGTCTACACTGAACAAGTGGCTTTTAAGCGAGACAGTGCTGGTCCAGGTAGGCAGTGAATGTTACGATGCTGCTTACCTTATCCCTACACTCATGTGTGTTTGACCATGTTGATTCTCCCCAGACACCCCTGAATACAATTGTGTCCCCAGCAATCACAAGGAATGTATGTACAACTTAAGGGCCTGTATACTGTATATACTGAATTCCACCTGGTTTGAGAGGGTAATATGTGTGTTATTCGAAGGCAGATTTCAGTGAACAGGCCACATTACTGGCACCAGATCTGTCCACAGAATAAAGGCAGTCAAGGTTAATTCAGCTGCAGACATGTACACTGTGGTGAGGTTAATCAGCAGGCAAAGGTTAACTCACGTGAATTCTGAATTCTCTGTGCAAAGGGAGAACACCAACAGAGAAAAAGGATGTAAAAACCCATCAAAACAATAAAAAAAACCCCAAACCCAAACTTCATTAGCAGAAGGATGTAGCCAAATATTATGTAATTTTGTTACCTCCTACAACTTTTTAGAAAGCTGCTAGTCTCCCAAAACGTCTAATCTGCCACACTTGACACTCTTGCAAAACTGGCTGTTCACACAGGGGGACTTGCTGGCACCTTGCAACTTCGCTTCCTTAAAAACAATGCTACATTGAGAATCCTGCACAGCACCAGGCTGGAGTATTCCCTGCTCAGCAGCTCTCAGCAAGCAGCTGAATGCTCAGCAGCTTCAGCAAGGCCTAACTTAGGAGTAGCAGTAAACGCAGGGGTCTTGTCTTAGACGATGACATAAAATGAACAGTTGCAATGTGTATCATCATTGACATAATTGATATAATTGACATAATTAAGTAAATTCCCCTCCTTGGACATGTTCAATGCCAGATTGAATGGGGGTCTGAACAATGTGCTCCAGTAAGAAGTGTCTCTGCCCGTGGCAGTGAGTGGAACTAGATGATCTTTAAGATCTCTTCCAACCTGAACCATTCTGTGGTTCTATGAAAAACAGGAAATATGGAACAGCTGATCACTAAGGAAGACTGTGCACTATACTTCTAGGGCCCAAATCTTCACTGACAACATACAATTATTCAGCCTTCTAAACTTAGGTGTTTTGTATCATAGCATAGGTATAGCCTAAGGGAAATCAGAGATGATGGGACAGACATCTTCAAAGCAAGCACTGTGGTAACATTTCTGAATGAGAGGGAAACACCAGCCCATGTAACAATGCTGCACTATAGAGATGCCCAAGAGTGTATTTTCAGTGACAGCCTTTATTATGGCATTCTCTAGAAATTAACAATGTTTTCATCTCAGGTACATTCATGCGAGAGGGGACACACATCTTTTAGTTACCTAAAAATTCCAGTAACTCAGGACTTGTAGCTAGATCCTCATCTTTTGAGATTACTTTCATGATATCATTGAACATAGCTCTTCGTTCACAGATGTCAGATTCTCCCACAAAGAGAACTTTCCTAGGCAAGAGTGGAAGAGAAGTGTGTGGATATCGTGCCGCCAGTCTCTGGTAGAGCTCCTCTATCTCGCTGTACTTCTTGGAAACCTGCAACACAACAGGCTGTGTGGGGAAGTTTCTTTACAGGGAAGACTTAAGCAGCAAAGCAGCAGTTTCAGCACTGAGAAACACTAAGCCTGGAAACCAAAGTGGAAAAACATGTATTACCAAGGAATCCCCAAGCACCGTTGCTGGTTTTCTAACTCTGTAATTAAAATCCACACTCTAATGGAACTGAAGTTCCTTGCCAGATACCCTGTGTCCATCTGTCTGACTCATCAGCTAACAAAACACCGGTAAGGTCACTGCTCCAGATACTTTTCTCTGACAGCAAAAGCCATTGTCTGCTAAAAAAGAGCCCTTCTCTGAGAGATGGTCAGGAAGAGAAGCCAAACCAGCGTGGTATTTGATGGAGTAATCAGCCTGAATCTTTACAGCCTTTTGGTGTAAAGATTACACCATTTCTCAGTTCTGGTGAGCTTCACTGCCCTCTGGGCTGTTAAGACTTAAACATCTGGCACATTTGTTTCTTGCGAAGATCCTAATACAGAAACTGAAAGGCAAAGTCCTCAGATGACCTCTGTTTGCTCAATTCATCCATGACAAAATGAAAACCAACAGCTTGGCCATGGTCTATGGGTTCTTACACTGGGAGAAGATGCCAACAGTGACTGGTGTCACTCCTTCTGCAGACAAAGCCAGAAAGCCTGAGGAGAAATAAGCCCCAAGATATGACAAGGACAGCAATAACCATGGAAACACTGTCTAGAAATGGTGTGGCTTCTATGCCACATTAAGCTTTGAATTCAGTACTTTCAGAAACCAACTCAACAAACCCCCAACAAAAGCAAAACATTCTCTCTCAGAGTGATGTTACAGGTGCGATGGAGAGCAACTGCCGTACTCCATGACTGTGGTATTACACATACAACATATTGATCATGGTCCTCCATGGCCCCATAATCTGTGAATGTGTTTTAATCAACACAGTTACATTTAGAGAAAATATAACAAAAATAGCTACTGACAGTGGAGCGCATACAGCACAGACTCAACACTCAGCTCCAGCTCTTATCCTCATGTAACCCATCTAGTGAACTCTAGCAGCCTGAATCCTAATGAATACTGCAACACATAAGATGGAGAGCCTCTAGCACCACATCTTGGCACAAAGCAAGGCAGAGTTCTTCCACCAACACAGTGATAAAAGACAGTCAGCTCAACAAAAACCCACAGAAATAGAAGGGAAAAAACTTTCAGACTAACTTAGAATCCATAAATTGCATCTACGCTAGCAAACTGAACAGAACCAGGCATATTCCCAGGCAGCAGAACCTGAGAATGTCTAGTAGGAACCCACTGGAACCTGATGATGTCCTGCAGAGTTTTGACCCTGGGCCTCTAGCACTCCCCCAGATAATTTTTCAGCCCAAGGTTTAGTCCGGTGCAGAGACCAAACAGGAGCCTGTTTGGGCACCGATGCCCACTGCAGATGGTAAGAAAGTTTCATGCAACCAGCCTGTGCCAGCTGCCCTGAGGCCAGAGAGCACCGGTACTTTTTCAAAAGAGTAAACAACGTCACCAGCCACCCCGCACAAGAAAAAAAGAAATCTGCTTTGTGAGAAATGCTGAATGCCTGTTAATGGCAAGAATAAATAACAAATCCCTGTCTGCAAGACAGCAGCGAATCAACACGACTCTGCCAGAAGAGCTTTCAAATACTCAGCAAGTAACACACCACCCACATGGGCAAACTTCTTTCTTTCCCCGCTAAACTGTCTCCGTGAGCCTGTGTGAACCCCCGTGGGCTTTCGCTCCCAGCAGCCACAGGAGGTGGCCGAGCACCGGAAGGCTGGTAACCCCAGGCCCAGCCCACTGACAGGCCGCCCAGGCGAGCTCAGATCCAGCGGTGTGGGGCTGCCCTCTGCTGGGAGAGCCCACTGCACAGGCGACATTCCACCTGCATCCTAAACCCATTCCTCACGTATCAGCCCAGTGCTGGCCTCTGCCATCCCCTGCAAACCGAGACTCTTGTCTGCTGTCTCTCTGCTGCAAACTCTGGCTGCTGCCAGCAACTCTGCAGCTTCGCTCCACGCTCCTGCCATCATTCCCTCGGTTTTGGTGCTGGAAGTGCAGTAGGAAAGGTGGCTGAATCCTGCACCTTCAAAATGATGCATTTACAAGCACATAACGGTTTGGGTTGGAAGTGACCTTTAAGATTCACCACTCCTTCAATGGGCAGGGGCACCTTTCAGTACACCACTGAAAGTCTTTGAACACTTCCAGGGCTCTTTGGTTTGTTTTCTTTTTCCAGATCAAGAATGACCAATGTGTATCGATTTCCTCAGCTCACATAGCAAAACTAAAGGAGAGAAAATACAGGTCCAGACTTGGAGATGCAGCAGGCTGGGGTGGGCAGAAGGCTGAGGGGATGCCCCAGCCCGTCTGGCATCCTGCTGTTTGCTCGGAGGTGAGAAGCTTTTCCAGGGCAGGTATCTATCGTGTCCTGGCTGGGCACCACCTTGACTGGCTTCTGGTGCTGATCGCTCCAGCACATATTAGGGCTTTGCAGTTTCATTTCATATTGTGAACTTTTTTTGCTTTGTCCTTGTCCTCCTTCCCCTCTGTAGAACACCCAGGATCCCTCATTCTGCAGACCATGGGCTTCCACCAGCTTCCACCCCTGAATTCCTCCCCTCCAGGCTTGGCAAGGAGTGGCTGGAAAGCTGCTCAGCAGAGAGGAACCTGGGAGCACTGACTGACAGCCAAATGAACATGAGCCAGCCCAAGTGGCCAAGAAGGTCAGTGGCATCCTGGCCTGTATTAGAAACTGTGTGTCCAGCAGGAGTCCTTCTGTACTCAGCACTGGTGAATAACTTGAGTACTGTGTCCAGTTTTGGGCACCTCAGTACAAGGGCGACATCAAGGTGCTGGAGCAAGTGCAGAGGAGGGCAAAGAAGCTGGTGAGGGGGCTGGAGAATAAATCTTATGAGGAGAGACTGAAAGAGTTGGGGCTGTTTAGTTTGAAGAAGAGGAGGCTAAGGGGAGACCTCATCGCTCTCTACAGTTATCTGAAAGGACACTGTAGAGATGTTGGTGCTGGTCTCTTCTAACAGGTATTTAGTGACAGAACCAGAGGGAATGATTTCAAGCTTAAACAGGGTAGGTTTTCGTTAGACATCATGAAAAAAATTCTTCACAGACAGAGTGGTCAGGCACTGGAATGGGCTGCCCAGAGTGGTGGTTGAATCACCATCCGTGGATGTGTTTGAAAGTCACGCAGATGTAGTATTGGCAGATATGGTTTAGGAGTGAACTTGTAGATTAGGGTTGATGGCTGGACTCAATGATCCCAAGGATCTTTTCCAACCTGAACGACTCTGATTCTATGATCCTGACCTGCACCACAAATAGTGTGACCAACTGGATGAAGGTGATCCTGCCCCTGTATTCAGCCATGGCAAGGCCACACCTGGAGTACTGGGTTCAGTTTCGGGTAGTACTTGGAGAGCTGGGTGAAGTATAAGCAGGACAGGTGCTAGAGAGGGTGCAGGGAAGGACAACTAGGCAGATTAGGGGTCTGCAGAACAGATCTGATGAGGAGAGGCTGAAGGAGCTGGGGCTGTTCAGTCTGCAGAAGCGGAAGCTGAGGGGAGACTGCACTGCTTTCTACAAACTACCTGTTTGTAGTTTGTAGTGAGGTGGGTGTTGGCATCTTCTCCCTAAAGACTACAGATAGGGCAAGAGGAAATGGGGTCAAGTTGCACCAGAGGAGGTTCAGATGGATATTAGAAAAAACATCTTCACAGAAAGAGTGGCTTAGTGGTTAGGGGCTGTGGGGTGGGAGGCTTGGCCTTGATGATCTTATCTGCCAGGTTTTGCAAAGTGTTTTCTCAGGAGAAGCACCATGTATCACACAGAGCATTCTTCACCTGCTCTGTCACATCAACTTTGGACCCTTTCAATTTGTTGTCTTCCGAAAATTTTCCAAGATAAAAGTTTATCAGCAAGTTACAAAATTACATCTTTTATCTCCTGGTTAACACAACCCTTTGAAAATAGTTGATGGATCCAATGGCCCAAAATGTCAGGATAAAAATTAAAAGCAGCTTTTAAACCTCATTTTCCCAATCCTATTAAATAAACAATGTCTCATTTGATTAATATTAAATTATTTTTCTTCTGCTGATTGTAAATCCTCTAGGTCCCGATCCGGCAGTTATCTTCTCCTCCTCCATGCCTCTAACTGAACTCTGTGATATGCTGTGGAGCTAAATCCCCACCACCTGTAAGTCAGCCTGGGTGCACACACTTCAAGCAATTGTCAAGTCACAATATCAAAGGCTCAATCTATTTCACTTCAAAAGAGTTAATCATGCAAATACAGTGAAGAATGAGCGTATTTTCCAGGTCAAGACCCTATTTGCCTGTAGCAATTAACATCCAACACAGAACTTAAAGCGACACAGGGATGGGTTGAATATTTTTTGCACCAGGTACAAGTAAGTGAGTCCAATATGATCACATACATCTAGAAGGTTAAGAAACCTCTGGGAAGTTCAAAGTGAAATCCTGAAGTTCGCAGCTAATCCCTCCAATCTCATGCATGTGCCTTGCCCTCTTCTTCATGAGAACCTCAGGCATGAAATTATATACACCAGAATGCCTGCAAGACACAAGCCTGGGACTTTCAAGACTGTGTAGGAGAAGTTGATCCCACTCAGTATTAATGGGATTTAATGCCTCTTTTCCCTTTAAAGCCTCATTTCTGACCTCAAACTTGTCTTCATATGCTTTCTATCTACTGCAAAGATTTCAGTGAAATGAAGGTCTCAAAGCTAACTCAAGCTCTTTGGCCAGACAGTACAAAAAAACGCTAGACATTACCCTATTCAATGGTAAACTTATGTCTCTGCGACATTCTTTTTACAAAGCCCACTTTTTAATACCAGCAGAAAATGGAGATACAGCAGCACTGTCCTTTAAAACAACCACCAGCTCTGGATACAGGGACCAGAAGCAACCCCTTTTGTAGGCAGCACAAACCAAGCTTTCAGTTGCATGGTCCCTTATTAAAGTCATACCAGAATTAATGTTGCTTAGTGACCTCATGGATATGCATTAGTGTAGATTTTAATTACATGACCACACGCTGTTCTCCCCATCTGTTTTGCCCAGCAGAAGAGCAAGTACTCTTAATATTTCTTTATAATCAACATGAATTCTTAATGGTTCCTGAACCTACTGCTACACTGAGCAGGAATTCCCTTCCTGCCTCACACCACAGAGATTATAATGTGAAGGAATTTATCTTCATAGCACATCTGTATGGTCAGGAAACAGCAACTCCAACACACAGATTTTAAGGCCCAAAGAAAGAAGGCCAACATACGCAAATAGGCCATGATGAAAACACCAATGAATACACACCGACGTACTTACACTCCATCACTGTATGAGAATAAGACATGTCTGTAAATTCCCCCCCAAAAAATGCTCAGCATGTCAAACACCAACAGTTATTTGTTCAGCTTTGAAAAAGAAAGAACTGGACTGGACTAACAAATATAACTTGTATAAAGGAATTGATTTAACAGTGTGCAGATAGAAAGAGAAGGCACTATGAGCTGGGTGGATTTTTAATAGGGCTGGGACAAGAGAAGCCATTTGCTAAAATAGGCAAGGTGTCTAGAAGAAATGCATTTAAGAAAAACAAAGCCTTTTCTTCTTCTCATTAAACAGCAGATCTACAGGCAATAATATTGCCTTTGCAGCAGAATCTCTGATAAAAGAGATAATCAGATATCTGATAAAAGATAAAACCTGTTTTACTCTTCAATAGGGCAAGAGTATTCTGATTTTCTGAAGAAAGGCATCTGACTTTTCCTTCAACTATCAGATATAACCTCAAGGTTAACCAGTTCTGCAACCCATTTGCTCTATTTTACAAATAGCATTTTTTCATTAAGAAAATTTCTCCAGTTTCTAAGAACTTAGATCTTAAAGTCACCATCAAAGTGAATTTCTCCTTCTGTTAAAACTTCAAAAACATTTCAATCAGAAATACTGCAGTACTGATGTTCCCCAGTCCCATTAAGGCTGGGGAACAAGGAACTCAGACCCACAGTAAAGGCTATTAACTCCAGAGGGCAGATATGAAATCTAACATTGATGTTCCTCAGGTTTTGGTCATAGGGTCTTAACATATCTGTATCCAGTGTAGTCTAAATCACTGCCTAGTGATCACAGCTAGCTTACAGTATGCTTCTGTTCTGCTCTCCATTTTTTCCCAGGGGATTCAGAGAAACTCTTTAAGCAATAAACGCTGCTCAATCACATGCTGCCTGCAGTTGCTTCAAGCAAGAAGCACAGAAAGCCAGTTTCACTGCTGCCATCTAGGGCACAGAGTGTAGAGGGTAGTCACCTCAACTGAAAGTAGCTGAAAGAAATACTCAACAAGGAAAATCGAATTAGTAGTATTTCAGGGAGAGAAAAAAGCCAAACAGGGAAGAAAATGAAAGCTGAAGGGTTTCAAAACATAAACCTGGCTCCTGAGCTGGCCAAAACTGGATTAACATCACCAGAATCAATGAAAATCCTACCACGCCTTCAGGTCTTCTCTAACCTACCTGTCATCTCAGGACCGTGACACTGGCTGCTTCCTTCAGCCTCTCAAATTTGGTAATTTCAACAGCAGCAGAGGAAACATTCCCTCTCCCATCCTGCTCCCATAATTCGGATGACAAAGCAGGCACACAGTTGTTTCTTCTTCCTAGTTCAGAGGTGTCATCTCACTCTGCCTTGTGACACAAATTCACATGTCAGATACGCTGCCCAGTGTAACCGCATTCTCTCCTGATGTTTGCCAATCACTTCGTTCTCTTATGTTTCACCTGCAAATTCCCCAGGGGAGGGTCACATCCAGCAGAACAGGACACTATGAGACACAGAATACTTTTGGTTATAAGACACCTTTAAGATCATTGAGTTTGTTCTTTGACCCAGCACTGCCAGGTCACTGCTAAACTATGTCCCTAGGCATCAGGTCAGTTTAAATACCTCCAGGAATGGTGATTCCACCACTGCCTCTTCCAATGTTTGATAACCCTTTCAAGTTATCAACTATGGGTACATGCACCTCACCTGGCAGCCGCTAGGTTGGGACCTGCCTCCAGGTTAAGACAACTGCCTTCATGTAGGAGGTGTCTCAGCTCTCGTGAGAAACAAATACTGTCTTGGTAATATGTGACTGAAAATCAACTCACCAGAACACAGGCAACTACTGGTACTTTGATGGTGTATGGAATCTCACTTTGTTCCAGGTTCTGACAATACTTTTATGTCCTGTCACATCTGCCAGCCCATGCAGACACCTATAACTCAGGGTTTCTCAAACAGCACCAGCTGTGTGTGCATTCCTTCACACAGATCCTCAGCTACATTCTTCTCAACAGTATTGCACTGCATAGGACAGGAGCTTAGAAATCCACAGCAACTGCAGACATCTAGTCACAGACAGCAGATTGTTCTGCCAACTGTATCCAAAAAGCTTGTGTGGGCCAGACAAACAGCACAGAGGACCTATGGGAGACCCAGAATACTCTAAAGGCAAGGTGGAAAATCCTAGGGCACCACTGGGGGTACAGACAGTGAGTTATATGAAACTCAACTAGGCCTTCAGCATTTTAGCTTGGAGCTGAAGGCCCATGTCCAAGGTGCCCAAAATGCAGAACACTTTCCCTTTATGGTCAGAAAAGTGAGGCATTTCCAGAGGATGAGTCACCTCATTCCCATTCTCCACACGAACCATAAAAGCAGGGACAGACATAGATTAAAACATGCAACTTAAAGAGAACTTAGGACTGGTGAATCCCTCTGATCCTTCTAGTAACACGTGCAAAGACAACTCATCAGAATGAACTGATGCAAAGCATCCAACCTCCCAGCTCATGGTTTAAATTATTCTCACACACCAAACTATATATCAGATTTAGCCAATAAAATGCATCTGATGAGATAAATGTTATTCATGTCAGACTACACCAGTTTTCTTCCTCAGGAAGACTGAAATGTCAGGAGGTCTGACCAGAAAAGAATTGAGAAACGTTAATTTCACTTGAGAAGAGGTAAGAGAGAATGGCCATGAGAATGGAAAATCTCTGCAAACAGTAGGAACTTAAGTGTCTCCTCTTCGTAAAAAACCTGATTTTATCTACTTATTCTGAAGTGAAGCAAAATATTAGACAACAATAGCCCAGTTTAACACTTCAGGTTTAGTCAGACTCTTGTACAGAACTGTACAGAAATACTACATTGCTACAGATAGGCTCCTCCCTATCTGTCCCATCTGGCCCTTCTCCTGCCCTAAACCAACCTTTAGGGGGTTGTGCAACTTGCAAACTCAAAAAAGAGGCATAAAGCAGTACTAAATAACAACCTCCTAATACCTATTTTTAGCCAGTTCCTCAGCTGACGTTACAGAACAGCCACATGACACAGACACACACAAGGAAACGCTGCAGGAGCAAGAACAAGGAAAGCAACACTGCAGAGACAAAGGAAGAGAACAGAACAGATTCTTACACCAGCACTGCTGTTTTTACCATAGGGTTACAACCTGTTTTACCATAAGGTTATACCATAGCATATGGAGTGCAATAATTGTATGAGATCTCCTCAACATGCACCTCTTCACAACCTGCTTTAGCTGCAGACCAGACTGTGTAAATGTCATTTATCAGCTAATTTCTACAGAGCCTGAGTGACACTAAGGCTAATGGTCCACCTGGTAGCCACACAGTTACAGTTATTCCCAGAACACCTGCAAAGGGCAGATGTTTAAGGAACACAACAAGAGTACATCCTTAGAGGCCTTTTATAGCCATGGACAGAGAAACACACTTGTTCATCTGACAGTTAAAGCAGATCAAATGAAAGGTACCCTAGATGCACCATTTCTCCTGGACTAGATTGGTAGGCCCAGCTGAGTCAGCTCAAGTAAACATGCACAGGCTACAGATGACTTCAAACAGGCAAAACTAATCTTATGTGTTATGCTTTCAAACCACTACTCTGTAAGTTTCATCAAAAAGACATTTAAATTCAGTAACATTTTCTGCAGACACTTCCTTGAGAAACTCTCTTGTTAAGGATTTTAAAAATTATGTTAAGGCTAACGGGTCCAGGCTAACCTACTGCAAGGTTAATTCCTCTTATTGGCCAGCATGATTCCCATACCATTCAAGTAAACTATTACATATAATTACTTCATGTTTATGTACCAAGACCCAGCACTGATACATCTATCAGAGAAACAAACTTTGTAGCAGGACCTACAAAAAACTTAAGTGCTTTCTACTTGTCGACCCATAATGCAAAATGCTTTCAAGGCGACAACAGTCCTTCTAGCTTTGAACTCCTGAAATGAAAAGTTCAACCAACATATGTACAATAGTTTAACTAACACATGTACAAGAGTCCTACTGCAGAATGGTACAAACTGTGTGATCCTACCAAGGACTCTGACCCAGGGAGGCCATGACAACAAAGTATGGGCTGCAGCAGAACCAAAATAACCAAGGCAGGTTAAGAAAGTGACCAGAATGCATCAATTAAACATTTACCATAAACTGAACTACGTCTTCAGGCTTGTGCTTTGCTGATTTGAAGGCAGCCAGTCGGGTAACAACGACAATGCGATACTCTACATGGCCAGACATCATCTTCCCACGGATTTCCTGGTATTCTGGCACTGACAAATCCAGCCCCGTGTGTGTATTCTGAATTTGCCTAGGGAAGAAAATACATACACAGTTCAAGAATCGGCACAAAAACTTTTAAGTGACCTTCTCAAGGATCCAGTTCAAAGCTCTGGAAAACCAGTACAAAGATTTGATTCAACAAGACACTAGGCAGATTCTATCCCAACCTTGTTCCTATTCTGCCACAATGCACATTTGGATATGGCCTACGTTCTACAGTCTGTCCCAAAGCATCTTCAACTGGCCACTGCAGAAAAAATGCCAGGAATGCAGCACTTCTGGTTTCATTCAGAACAGGACTTCACTCACAGGAGTTGAAGGTGCTGTCCTGTCCAGCAGGACAGATGAGAAGATAGCAGGACATTTCATCATGTGTTGTTTTGAAGCAAGGGTCTGTTCACTACAATTCACATTGAGTCCTATCCACCTTTCCTTTGTCTTAGGATATTCCCAAGAATTACAGAGACAATAGCTGAAGGTGACCACAAAAGTAAGAAGGAGCTTACTGCAGAGGATAACCTGACATTTCAGAGCCAATCAGTGAACCCGGTCCTGGTTGGAGCTGCCTTGAGGTTTATGACTGACTGACAGTCTTGCTGACAAACAGCAGAAAAGGGTACACTAGCTAAAGCATTTCACTCTCAAACAGAAACTCCCATTGGAAACAAACCCACCTGTCCTTTCCTAACCAGTTAAAACTAGAAAAAGAATCACAACATAAACCTTCAAGAGTTGCCAACATTCAGAACCACTCATTGCTCCTCTTGGAGGAAATAACAGGGGAACTGCAGCTGCAGTTTACTCAATGCATGTTCCTCTCCTGCCAGCTTCAGATCCACCGAACCATGGTGTCACAGTCCACTTGACATATAGAATCACAGAATCATTACAGACTGGAAGGGACCTCGAAAGATCATCTAGTCCAATCCCCCTGACACAGCAGGATCACCTAGATCAAGTCTCACAGGAACACACCCAGGCAGGTCTTAACCGTCTCCAGTGAAGGGGAATCCACGACCACCCTGGGCAGCCTGTTCCAGGGCTCTGTCACCCTCACCATGAAGAAGTTCCTTCTCAAGTTGATGTGGAACCTTCTATGTTCCAGCTTACAACCATTGCCCCTCGTCCTATCACTACATGACACCGAGAACAGCCCAGTTCCATCCTCCCGACACCCACCCCTCAAATATTTGTAGACATTAATGAGGTCACCCCTCAGTCTCCTATTCTCCAAGATAAAGAGACTCAGCTCCCTCAGCCTCTCCTCGTAAGGGAGGTGCTCCACCTCCTTCACCATCATCATCCTATGCTGGACCCTCTCCAGCAGCTCCACATCCCTCTTGAACTGAGGAGCCCAGAACTGGACACAATACTCCAGATGTGGTCTCACCAGGGCAGAGTAGAGGGGGAGAAGAACCTCTCTTCATCTGCTAACCAGCCCTCTTCTAATCCACCCCAGGATGCTGTTGGTCGTCTTGACCACAAAAGCACATTGCTGGCTCATAGTCATCCTGCTGCCCACCAGGACCCCCAGGTCCCTTTCTCCTACACTACTCTCCAGCTGCTCAGTCCCCAGCTTAAACTGGTACCTGGGGTTGTTCTTGCCCAGATGCAACACTCTAGTTACCCCTGTTGTACCTCATTAGATTTTTCTCTGCCCAGCTCTCCAGCCTGTCCAGATCTCGCTGAATGGCAGCACAGTCTGCTGGGGTGTCGGCAACATCACCCGGCTTTGTGTCATCAGCAAACTTGCTGACAGTGCACCCTAATCCCTCACCCAAGTCATCAATGAATAGATTGAACAGGACTGGTCCCAGCACTGACCCTTGGGGCACTCCACTAGATATAGGCCTCCAACTAGACTCTGTCCCATTCACCACTACTGTCTGACTTCTACCCTGTAGCCAGTTCACTACCCGAAAATCTAGGCCACACTGCCTCAGTTTAGCTGTGAGGATGCTGTGAAAGACTGTGTCAAAAGCCTTACTTAAGTCAAGATAGATCACATCCACTGCTCTGCCGTCATCCGTCTACCTGGTTATGCCCTCATCCAAGGCTATCAGGTTGGTCAAGCATGACTTTCCCTTTGTAAAGCCATGCTGACTGTCCCTAATGCCCCTCCTGTCCTTGATGTGCCTGGAAAAAGCCTCTAGAACAAATTATTCCATCACTTTTCCTGGATCATAGTATAGTGCTCACACATCAAGAGTAAGACTGAGAAGCTGCTATTGGTGTACAAGAGAACAGTACACTCAAGGAAATCAACTGCCGGTTTCAACAGATTGGAAACCAAAACTCATGAGTGATCCCTTCCCAAGTTATCCATCCCTATGCCAAGCCACAGCACACTCAATACTGGTTGTGCTGGAACGAGGTACTCAGCCAGAATCAAAAAGGAATTTATCATCCAGAGCACTGGATGTTCTCCAAATGCATCTGAGAGTGCATCCTCCCTATGTGAGAAAGTGTTTTTTTGATGAAATAATGTTTAAAAAGAACTTTATTTTCATTAAACATGTTTTCTGGGAATGTCATTCCCATCTTCCCTGGACTTCCTGTGGCTTGCAGAGAGGTCTTGTTTAATTCTTGCCTCTTTCTTTAGGGAGTTTCAAATTATTAACACAGGTGCCCTTTCATGTAAGGACACAGGAGGTCTACAAACTTAATACGTTCTTTAAAGAGGTTTGAACAACCTCAATTCAAACATTTCAAAAGACTTCTCTCGTCATGTCAAAACTTGACCCATTCTTTTGAAACTTGAGTTTTTCCAATCTCTGGTGCACAAATAATACACTTTTTAAAGAGAGTATCTTGAGAGCTCTCTGTAAATGGGACAGCAACAAACACAGGCAGAGGCCCAGTTTTGTACCAAATCCTCTTTGCAAGCCACACTTAAAATATTAGGGCCAAGACTTTGTACTAGGTAACTCAACACCATTCTGTTTGCTCAGATTCCATTCTTACGCCAGTCAAGGGCCCAACTTCACACTATCAGCCAAAATTTTGTTGTTAGTTACACATTGTTGGGCTCTAACACAAACTTGATAGTGTTAATGTATAAATACACAGGTGCCTGTCTTTCAACAGCAGTCTGTCAAACCTGTAACAGTCATTATCTGAAGTGACAGCCAAAATGCTGCCTCAAAGGACACCTCCCAGTGAGATCAGCTGGATCTGGAGGATTTTTTAAGAATATACCTGCGGCAGAGGAAATGTTCTCCAGATACGCAGTCACTCAAAAGTAACTGTTATGACAGCAGAAAGGTATGTCAGATGGTACTAGGGATGGTCTTACCTCTGTTAACACAGCCACAGGGTATAAATGACACACTAACCTGCTTTTCACCCCTGATGCAAAGAATAGGAAAACTCCCAGCAATCCTTCCTCAATGGCCTTATTTGGCATCAAACATCAGCCATGTACAGATGTTCTGAGATTACAACAATTTCATTACAAGAGCTGCTGCATCAAAGAGTCCTATAAATGTTACATTAGTAAGTACCTTACTTACACCCCGGGGGGTTTCTCCCAAAATCGTTAGAAGTCTCAGCAATTGCAGGTGACTGCAATGGAAAGTGATTAGAGGGAGAGGGAACAGCTACAGGTCTGTTTGTTTGCTTTAGGCTTTGCAATGAATTTCATTACATAACCTAAACCTAACCCTATTATCTACTTCACATCAACAAGAATGTGTGTGTGGGTTTTTTAAATGTAAAAATTATTCTAAATGAACAGAAATCAGCAGGGAGGCTGAGGTATAGATACAGAGTAATAGCTAAAGTGCACACTACTTCTTGTAATGCCTTCTTTTCAAGGCATTACAGTACTTTAATTTGTTCAATGTTATTATGGTTGTTATTCCAGCAGGAGCAGAACATACAAATCCCAAGACAGAATATAGTTTCAACATCAAACACAATTATTTTACACTAGTAACTTTTTAAGAAGAAGCAAAATAAGAAAGCTGATTGTTTAAATTGGACACATAGGTTTAATGCTTCTACTTCTTACTTAAATCTAGTTTGAGTATCTCCAAGACATGCTCTTGCCTGCAATTCAGGTGGTTCAGGGGAGACTTGGACACGTGGTTAACTTTTCTAACAAGAACCACTTAACCTGAATACAAGATGACCATTCATACCCCTAACACTCTGCTTGTACAACTGGATCAGACAGGATGGGCATGGGACAGAGAGAGAATATACAAAGGTGAGCTGAACGGTGCGGTTTCCACAGTTTTTCATTCCTATCTTTTGATCTGGTATAATGTAGAGGCTTTGTGCTCTAATTAATTTGCTTTCTTAGCTGAAAGGCCAATATGGGAGAGGGGGGGAAAGCAGCCTCTGCAAGCAAGAAAGCAAAGCAAGGGATGTAAATGCTGTGACCAGAAAAAGTGTACTCCACTGTCTGTGTGGTTAGGAGACTGGACTCTGCATTTTCTGCCTCAATAAAGTCAGCCCTACCGGCAGCATCCAGCTCCAACAACCTCTGCTGAAAGGGGACTGAACTGTGACAACCCAGGTCACAGTAAAGGCCCCACAAACGTTTAGAACATTTATTCAAGATTTGTATTGCTGAATCACAAAATGGCTTAGGTTGGAAGGGACCTTAGCAATCACCCTGTTCCCAACTCCTCTGCCATGTACAAAGTTTCCTCCTATTAGACCAGTGTAGCCCCATTAAGACCCATCTGTCTTAGCGTTGAACACCCCCAAGGAGAGAGTGTTCATTAAGTGGAATCAAATTATCAGTCAGAAAGTAGCCAGCAAATGTTTCTATTTCTTTGTATAGGCTAACTTGACCTATAGATTATTATTTATTTGTATTACCATAGTAACTCAGAATCCTATTCCCCTAACCAGCATGCATAAAGATTGAAAAAGGTCACATCTATACAGCTATTTTATCTCACAAGAAAGAAAATATAGTCATTTGGTAAATCCTTAATCCCACACATACATATATGTTATCACTCAGTGTTGTCACTGAGACCATTCCAGTATCACTGGGACAATTTGCAAGTGGCAAAATCGATTGGCTGCAAAATCAATCCACACGTTCAGATTCCCATTTGCAAGGCTAAACCTAATATAAAGTCCTACAAACCATGTGAGATAAGTCAGATACATTTGAAGGTTCAAGGCCACTGCTCCAGAAGCAGAAAAGGAAGCAGAAAAAAGCTCCAAAAGCAGAAAAAGAAGAAAAGGAAGTCAGGCCCTAACACAGCCAAATATTTAAGGATTAAAATAATGGCTTTGAAGTTAATGTGACAGAAACAGATGCTACTTATGTCCTAGGAGGTAGATGCAAGAATCAGGACATTGGTGAATCAATACTTCTGCTTCTCGTGTCATATCTGATAAGGAACTGCTTTCATGTGGTCTCAAGTATCTCAAAGGATAAAAAAAGAAACACAAAGATATTGATGCAATTTCTGTATAAAGACTTCCACAAGATTATCCTCTTGAGCATTTCTCTTGAGAATTCATTTGCGTCACCTAGAAAAAAACAGGCTTCAAAAACTTAATGCCGCTGGAAACAGTATCTGTGCCCATCTAGGGCTTTGTTGCAAAAAGGCAGGAAAACCGAGTAGACTTATTTTGCCCACTGCTGGCCTAACTTCAAGCCATAAAGTCTTCCTGTGGCCTGGTGAAGTGAGCCTCCCTGATGGGGCTCAGGGCACAGCAGCAGTGACTGGGAATCAGCCAGAAGCATGGGCATCGCACCTGAAGACATGGGTGTTTGCTTCCGGGGGAACTTTAATTCTTTCCAACCCACTGCAAATCACTGGGAAGGAAATGGTGTTTCCCAAGGATGGGAGAGCACATTGTGTCCCCAGTACTGTGTTCCCATAGGGAAGGCAAACATGGGGAAGGGAAATAAGCCTCAGCTACCACAGATGGAAGGACCAGAGGGCCGGGATTACACAGGGCAGGCCAGATCAGAGAATCACAGAATGGCCTGGGTTGGAAGGGACCTCAGAAATCACCTAGTTCCAGCCCCCTGCCATGGGCAGGGCCATATCCCACTGGACCAAGGCTATCCAGAGCCCCATTCAGCCTGGCCCTGAACACTTCCAGGGCAACACCTGCAACTTCCTTGAACAGCCGATGACCACAGTGACCTCTCCGGGCCGTGAAACGCCAAAAAAAAAGGAGGAAACGCATGTGGCCCTCGTGTCCCGGAGTAAAGTCCAGCCACCCTGGCCTTCCCTCGGTGACGCAAACTCTCTCAGCGCCCGCCCCAAGGCTCTTTGAGGGTCCTTCCCTTCCATTTCCCGCTTTCCTTCCCCGTGTCCCGCCGGTACCTGCTGGTGACGAGCGCGGCAGGCGCCGGGCGCTGCTCCATGGCGCGAGGAGGCGGCGTCGCTCGGGATCGCCTGTGGCCGCGCAGCAGAGGCCTCGGTTCCGGCTCCCTCCCCTCGGGCCGGATGTTTGCCGGCCGCGGGCTGGGCTGCGGTGTAAAAGGATCGGCGGGAAGACCTGGGGTAGATGTTCCGGACTCCGAAAAAAATAGCTCAAATCGTAGTCGGCAGGATTCGAACCTGCGCGGGGAGACCCCAATGGATTTCTAGTCCATCGCCTTAACCACTCGGCCACGACTACCCTGACAAAGCACTTATTCGGTGCAGAGGTTCCACTAAGGCCCCCACCCACCTTCGTTCTGTTCTGTATGGCCCAGATCTGGCTGTTTCTGGTCAAATAGGAAAGCAGGAGCATGAATGTCATGGGACAAAACAAACCAAACAAGAAAACTCCACCCAGCATAGCAGCAGTAACAACACTATTAATGGTTTTGCATGAAATGGCTGCCTGTGCGTGGTTCCATACTGATGGACTGTTGTGCATCAGTCACTGGTGTGACCACACCTCAAGTACTTTGTCCAGTTTTGGTCACCACAGTACGAGAAGGACACTGAGGTGCTGGAGCGAGTCCAGAGCAAGGCCACCAAGCTGGTGAAGCGGCTGGAAGACATGCCCTATGAGGAGAGGCTGAGGGAGCTGGGGCTGTTTAGTCTGGAAAAGAGAAGACTGAGAGGAGACTTTATCGCCCTCTACGACTACCTAAAAGGAGGTTGTAGCAAGGCTGGTGTTGGTCTCTTCTCTCCAATTGGTGATGATAGGACGAGGGGAAATGGCCTCAAGTTGCGTCAGGGGAGGTTTAGATTGGATGTTAGAAAGAAGTTCTTTACTGCGAGGGTGGTTAGGCACTGGAATAGATTGCCCCGGGAGGTGGTGGTGTCACCATCCCTGGAGGTGTTTAAGGAACGAGCAGACGTGGCACTTAGTGATATGGTCTAGCAGACACTAGGAGAAAAGGTTGGACTCGATGACTCTGGAGGTCCTTTCCAGCCATGATGATTCTGTGATTATGTGATTCTGTGTGAGTGGTACTGTGAAGGAGCCTCAGTGGCTTTGGACTAGAAGAGGCAAGGTCAAAAAGGATTGATACAAGCAGAAGGTATTCAAAGAAAAGAATGTCGGTCTGATTTCATTCAAAGGTTTCTACAAACTGAAGGGAAAGAATGAAAGGGAGATAAGTAGTTAAGCTCAGTAGGAGATTGAAGGACATTCACTTGTGTTCAAGATGTTTGAGCATTGGGAAGCATCCATGTAAGACAGATTCTTACTAACAGCAGCTATCATCCTGAAAACCTAAAATAGTAGCTCCCACAACACATAATAATGGAAAAGCCTGGTTTTAAACAAAGAATTTGGGAGATGCACCGCTATACTTCTGTAGCTGGTGTAGCTGTTTCATGAGTCAAGTGGCTGTTTCAGTTTTTATCATGACCACCATAAAAAAATCATTTAGCTGTCATTTACGTATACATGAAAGGGAAATGTGATGAGTTATTCTCAGAACTCAAAACTCAGATACCTAATATAGGTACATTCGAACTGCAATACAGTATTCTTGCAAATCTCATGTTTTTGGAACACCTCTTCAACATTTGGGTTCAGTAATATGGTTTTACTGATCAGGGATGACCCACTAAATAACCACTTTATGGCCTGTGTCCTGAGCCAACTTCCATAAAAGCTTTCTTGTCATACTGAAGTAGTCTAAGTAGCTACTTCTCTAGCTAGTGGGTTACCATTTTGTGCTATGAAACAAGAACTATGTTCCCTCAGAGCAACTGCGTCCAGCATTGGCAGAGAGTCCTTGGAGGCTCACTAGTGGCTGGCAAATGAGTCAGTAGCATCACTCTTTTCCCATGTCTTCATGAAATTCCTTTCACAATCAAAAATGTTTCTACTCTCCTTTCACAGCTCTTCTACCTTCTGACTGTCCATGCAGGAACAGGTCCTGCAAGGGTTTCTTTCAAAGGGTTGGGATGTTACCTTTTGCTCCATGGATGAGCTCTTTTCCAACAGCGCACGCATCCCTTGTGACCTTGCACTACTCCCACATCAAACTTCTGCCCTAGAAGATCACAAAACAAGGCCCTGCTCTGAACTGCCCTCTAAACCCCTTCTCCCAGACACTCAGCACAGCCCCATGGTGTCTAGATGTTACAGACCCAAAGCCTGAGGTGCACATCTGAAGGTGACCAGCTCAGGAAGAAGGACCACCAACCGTGGCTATCTCTGGAGTAATTTTTCTGTCCACTAGAGAGCACTCAAACACAACCTATAGGGCATGGAGAGGCGACTGGCTGGTGCTAACTGCAAACACTACCTGTGCCTCATCCTGTGGGAGTCAAGTGCCTGGCTCCTGTCTGGCACCACTTTCTTGCACAGGCAATCCCACTGACACCAGTCTAACCCTCAGCTTATGCTGAAAACCTGACCAGTTCACTGAGGTTTTCTATAGAGTTAAGGCCAGTCAGTGGTATGACTGCACTTGCATTTAAGAGATGAGGTTTGTGGTTGCTTTTTATAAAAACATCTACTCCTGATAGCTAAACTAAGAGCCTTGCACTGACTCATAAGACAGGATATTTTTCTCAGTCACTTGTCTCAACACAAAGATAATTGTGGGGAACTAAGTGTTAGGTTCACAGTTGGACTCAATGAGCTTAGTATTTTTTTTCCTACCTAAATGATTCTGTAATTCCATTCCAAGTAAATGTGGGATGAGAAAGGGGGAAAACAAATACAAAAGGCTAGAAATCTGCAGCCTACATGATTTCTCCCTGTATTAGCACATGGCTCTTCCAGAGAATAAATCATTAACCATCCATCAGGCTGGAGCAAAGCAGGCAAGGAAATACACAGGAATTATGAAGATACAGTAATCACCCTCTCCCCCCTGCCCGGAAAGAGGTACAAATATATTTGCTCTCATTTACCAGACATGACTCAAATGCTTCCCCTTTGTCTCTCCCTGTGGCAACATAACACATGTGTGAAAGGACTTGGGCAAGCTCAGATATCTTAAAGGCTGGCTATAGAGACTATGGTCTCACATCTGTGAGAAAAATGACAATCAGGTCTTAGGCTTTTTGGAGAACAGTTTGGTGCAGAATCAGAGACTTGTTTATTTGGTGGGCATGGAGAACTCTAGGCAGAAAGGACTCCATTGGAAGGAAGGTGTGATACTTGGCAGCTCACAGATTTGCTTTTCATCTCCTCCATGACAGGAGGCAAGCAACACATCCAGCTCTATTCCCCTGGTTAGAAAGTTCA
>VXBP01001764.1:0-11685 GCA_013400115.1 Rhinopomastus cyanomelas | reverse complement strand
CTATGATTCTATGATTCTATGATTCTATGATCTGTTGGCAGCAACAGATAAATAGCAAGGTTCTGTCTTGACTTTTTTCCTCCTGTGGAATGCACTGTGCATCCCACTGCATCTATGTGCAAGAAACTAAACTTCAACACGCAGCCAAACCCTTTTCTATGGGACAAGAGGTTTATAGTCTGCCAGCCCAAAAACAAGCACGTTTTTCGTTTGTGCTCATTTCCTTTGTGCCACAACTTGGTAAAAACCAAACAACAAACCCCAACCCACCAACAAAAGCAGCCACTTACAGGAAATCGAACGACAGACACATCTGTCTTTGTGGCTTCAACAAGGAAGTCCATCCAAAAGTCCACAAGTTCCTGTTTGGCCATGTGTTGTTCTGGAGTCAGTTTCTTAAAATGCTGATATATCAAAATAGTCTCAACAATAGACTTCAGGTACCTGTGAGCATCCAAGCACATACAGAGAGCAATTTTAATACAGTCTGGAAATTATAGTATCTCTACATTTAATCACAAGTGAAGCACCCACCATTGCAACACCAAGGCAAGGGCTGAGATTTTGGTTCTCTAGGATGGCTTTGAACACTTACAGTTCCCCACTTAGAACTGAGGACTTGTAACCTGGAAAACTAATGAGTTGTGGGACTCTCCTTCCTACATACATTCCTGATCCCATATACTGGGATCCTAAACCATGAAAGCTTTATGACACAGATAAATCCTCTACATACAGAGAAAATGGAGCTCCTGTCACTTGTGTCAATAGTGATCAACCTGAAATAAAGACTTGGGTGTAAAGTCCACTGATTTAACTTTCTGCACTGTGATTAAACTTTGCACATTGCTCCATCTTATGTTCCTGTGCGACTCAGTCTAGGTGATCCTGCTCTGGCAGGGGGATTAGACTAGATGATCTTCCGTGGTCCCTTCCAATCCCTAATGTTCTGTGATTCTATGATCTTAGACATTGTTTAACACAGACTTATAAAACATGATGCTCTTGGAATTTATTATCCCCAAAGACAACAGCCCTCTGGCATCACTAGGGAAGGACAACAGTGGTGCAGTGGGCTTGGCGCTTTTGAAAGAAAGGAAATGTCATCTTACACAGCTTTTGTGAGTGCTAGAGCAATGGGATATACATGATTAAAGGGAATTTAGCAGCTTATCACAATTAGACTAGTCATGGAGACCTTGTTTCCAGGCTTATGACAAGAAGGTTATCATGTAAACTCTGAGGACCTTCAGGGGACAGATCCACAGCTGCGCGTTTTCCAGTCATCACCCTCATGCCGTGGGGACATCAGGCTTAAGGCACTGTATAGACTCCCTGCTGCACCCAGCAGCTCTGCTGAACAGCAGGCAACAGACTGAGAAGGAATTGCCCACCAGAGAAACCTTTCCTGCAGCACAAACGAGTGCACTATGCTTCACAGTTTAATCCGCAGCCTTAAACCCCGAAGGCGCTGCTGCGTGAAAGTCTTGACAACCAGGCATTCATAAACTGCAGAGGACTCTCCCAGGGGATTTTCAGAGAGTGCTATCCAGCCTCTCAATAAAACATGTGAGTAATAAATATGGAAAACAAATGCCCTGTGAGCAGCATGTATAAAATATTTGGTCACAAACTCAGAAGTCTTCATTCCGACAGCTTCCTACATCATGTTGATGGAGAAGTTTAACAGTTCTGTGTTTTAGCTCACACGCACAGGCTCCCCTCTGAGCAGCTTCCAGAGACACTTTCTAGCCTTTACAAAAAGTAAAAATACATGGGCTGTGACACAGGCACTGTTTGAGCTGGCCAGTAAGGGCAATAATCATCACACTATTCCAAGCATATCCGTGGCGCTCCAGCTAAGCTGTGTTCCCAAAAACTGTCAGGCAGTTATGACATAACTCACAACGTAACTGGTCAAGCAGTCATCTACAAGCAACTTCTCCTCTCTCCCCTTGCCCTCAGAAGAGCCAGTGGTGAAACTGCCCTGCTGAGATGTCGAGTTAAAGACCCACATCAGATCCATTCCTGAATAAGGGCAACAGTGGCAAGAGTCCCTTGTCTGGGTAAAAATGCTGTGGAACAACACACAGATAGCAAAACCTGTGAGAAGAAACAAGCCCAGCCTACAGGCGGCTAAAGACGATGCTAAACGTGGAAGCTGAAGGAGCCCAATGCGTTAATACATGGCAATGCACATCACCTCGTTGATCACCTTACCATGCTGGTGCCTTTAGCTTAAACAGCTTTTCGGAAGCCTGGATCACTCTTATATGGTCATTAGCCAACATACTGGCCCCCAAGAAAGATCCCACTTCCCAATAGCTCTGCAGTTTCTCCAAGCTTCCCTTTTTACCAAGCAGGCTGCTGATCTTTACTCCTGTAGCAAAAAGGATAACAGGTCACAAAAACATATGAATGCTGTTTTTAAAAGAGCCATTTCCCTGATTCGAAATCTATTAATTGCTTAAATGTCTGTAGCCTCTCCATTTCAACAAAGCGAGATGGAAACCATACTCACCAGTCAGCGTTAGATGCTCTCCAGACACCCTAAGCCGTAGCAGAACTTTTTTTCCCCTCCCCCTCTTCCTAAAGTCTTCTCCAGAAAGGAACTTTAAGACATCACTGTCAGGACAAGGCCACAGTCAGATAACCTATGTTCTTGCATGGACCTCATCTGTAAAGGTAAATTGGGGCCTTAGGCTACACAACATAGCTGTAAAAACTTAACAGATGCTGAACAAGGCACCTATTATGTTTTTTCCTGCTTGTTTTTTGTTGTTGTTTTGATTTACAAGCCCCAAGCCCCAAACTTACCTTTATAGACAAGGTCCCATGCAGAAGGAACAGATGATCCACTGAGCTTCTTCCAGCAGTGATGTTCTTTTAATTGCCGCAAGTCCTACCCCAATGAAAGACATCTATTAATATTCGCGAGTCCCTCAGCAACTCAAGACGATGGAGAGCCTCAGGTTTTAGTTCGACTCGCTAAGTTCTCTGCGAACTATAAGCGTGGCCTTCGGGATGATTTTTAGTTAACAGCAGGTGCTCCTAGTTAACAGGGTTGTTAGCTGCATGGGATAAGCTACACCAACCCCCACAAAGAAAACAACCTGCAGCTTACAAGAGAAGCCTCCTCAGCTCCACAGTCTTCTATTCACTTCTCCCACACTGCTCCACTATGACAGTTTCCCTCCCACAGCACCTTCTATTGTCCTTGATAGCAAGGCTGAGTATTCACAAGACATTACAATGCAGCTGTTCCTTCACCATCCCTAAGTCGCTAGCAGACAGAACTTCATGCTGGAAGCAACAATAAATCCTACAAAATCTAACATCATACTTTTAGCTACATGTCAGTCCACAGAATTCTGCTTGTTTTCCTACATTCACTTTTTAAACCATCTTCTAAATTAATCGTTATCTGACAATAAATCTTCTGTCATCATCTGACACCTCTTTTATCATCAACCAACAGTGATTTCTTTGAATGTGCTGTCGTATCCAAGTGCTCTGGAGTCCACTCCACAACTATCTTTCATACTTTCTTGCCAATAAGAGATCGTCACGCCCGAGTTGCACCCAGCAAAAAGTGGCACTTGCATCACGTAACAACACAACTTGTTCACTTCTTGGGAAAGTGAACAAATTTGGTCATCCATGAAGACAAAAACAAGATGCGACAGCTTTTACAAAATATCTCGATCTACCTGAGACACAGTGCAATCTACAGCACTTCCACCACCTCCGCAACATGCTGTGGTGACCATCTCAATGTAGATGAGGTCTGCAAGGCTCTAGGGGTGCTATATCCCTCTAGGGTGCTATATACCCACGCTCTGACAAAAGCCCACCTGAGGATGCACACTTGCACTTCTCTGTGTAGGATGGAAGGGGGAATTTGTCTTCAGTATGTTCAACTGTAGTTGGGTTCTAGAACCTCAAACCTGCACGCTATTCACTCAACCCAGCACCTGCAGTTTACCTCGCAGTAAAGAAGTTTCTCCACATGTTGAGGTGGAACTTCCTATGTTTCTAGCTTATCCCCATTGTTCTTTGTCCTATTACTGGGCAGCACTGAGAAGAGACTGTCCCCTTCCTCTTGACACCCACTCCTCAGATATTTGTAGATGTTAATAAGCTCACCTCTCATCCTTCTCTTCTCAAGTCTAAACAACTACCCCATGGGAATCATAGAATCATTAGGGATTGGAAGGGACCTCAAAAGATCATCCAGTCCAGTCCTCCTGGCACAGCAGGATCATCTAGACCAAGTCACACAGGAACACATTCAGGCGGGTTTTAAACATCTCCAGAGAAGGAGACTCCACAACCTCCCTGGGCAGCCTGTTCCAGTGCTCTGTCACTCTCACTGTGAAGACGTTCCTTCTCATATTTATATGGAACCTCCTATGTTCCAGCTTACACCCATTGCCCCTCGTCCTATCGTTAGATGACATTGAGAAGAGCCTGGCTCCATCCTCCTGACACCCACCCTTCACGTATTTAGAGACAACCTCAAGAGACCCAGCTCTCTCAGCCTCTCCTCGTAAGGGAGGTGCTCCACCTCATCATCTTCGTTGCCCTACACTGGACCCTCTCCAGCAGCTCTGTGTTCTTCTTGAACCCAGGGGCCCAGAACTGGACACGATACTCCAGATGTGGTCTCATCAGTGTAGAGTAGAGGGGGAGAGGGACCTCTCTCAATCTGCTACCCCTTCTCATCCACCCCAGGATGCTGTTGGCCCTCTTGGTCACAAGAGCACACTGCTGGCTCATAGTCATCCTGCTGTCCACCAGCATCCCCAGGTCCCTTTCTCTTACACTGGTCTCCAACAGGTCAGTCCCCAGCCTGTACTGGTACCTGGGGCTGTTCTTGCCCAGATGCAAGACGCTACACTTGCTGCTGTTATACTTCAGTAAATTGCTCCCTGCTCAGCTCTCCAGCCTGTCCAGGTCTTGCTGAGTGGCACCACAGTCTGGGGAAGTATTTTTAAGAGTGTAAGACTGGTGATAGCAAGGACTTTGCATCCCAACTCATGGAATAAGGCAGAGCTATAGGAAGCTGGTCAGAAGAGATGGACGTGTAGCAGCAATTACATGTGAGGGCACCAACTTTGGGAACCATTACTGTTATGCAGCCTGCTCAGACTGGAAGTTTTACCCGAGTGTCCCTTGAAGACAATTCTAAGACGACCTTGAAGAGGACAACACCAGCATCTCATCAAATTCTTCTGAAACAGATGAGGTACTTGATGCTGAAACTCACTCCAGTTTGCTGATCTTCCTCTATTAAGTTCATCTACAGACTTATTTAACTCACTTATCCCTGGAAGACAATCTGCAAAAAGCAGTTGCTGTGTGGAGCCGTTAGCAAAGGTTTAAAAGTTGTAATTCTCATTTATAGAGGTGAGTTCTGTTTTACTTTCCAGTGGATCTGGTGTTTTTTGGGGTTGAATGAAACAAAAAAGATAAGCACACATGCAAAGCAAACTCCTTCTTGAATTTCCACCCTGAATTTGTATAAACTTTCTTCTCTAGTTTATTTTGATTTTAGTCTTTTGAGAGTATAAGAAAACGCAGGCAAAGTCAAAATATTCTGCCCTTCCATGATAAACTTGGCATCACAAAAATACAAAGCTGAATTGCAGTCTGATTCACCAAAACTACTTGGCCTTAAAAATGAGCCAAACCAGAAGGATCTTTAATGCCAGAAGAGCCATTGTTTTCATAACACCAAGAATATAGCCACAGCTTGTGAAGAAGATACAGATTTTACTAACCAAATATTACTATGAAGGCTTTCTAAATAAACTGCTTTCGTTGCTCAAATATTGACAGAACAATTCAGATCACCGGATCCAACCCCTAACATCCTATTATCCTATGATCCTTGGTGCGCGAAAGCTGCACAGCCTGCAGAGATCGGTGCTATCAAGGCAAAGCAACTGCACTTCTGCTTTGGTCTCAGAGTTCTGCACAGTGAAGCAAGCAGCTCCAATGCAGAAAACCAAAGGAGGATTTTCACTGGTGCTTGGTAACTTGTAAGACTCAGCTGGGCAGGGTACTGGGCCATCTTATGCAGACTGTGCTCTACCCGATAATGGTTGGAGCAGACGGTTCATGGCTCACCTTCCTATTTGGTATTCTGTGATTCGACCAACAGCGACCACTGACTTAGCAACAAGAAACCAATGACCAAGAACACACAAAGGAATGACATTGTATATGTATTTGAAAACTTGGTTCAAAACAGCTACGTTACTCTGAGGCTTAAAGCATTTTGACAGCACTTCACATAAAATAGGATAAACGCTAGTAGATAATAGGAGAGATTTCTATATCAAGGGTTTTCAGCACACACCACAGCACCACAGAACATTAGGGACTGCAAGGGACCTCGAAAGACTGTCCAGTCCAATCCTCCTGCCAGAGCAGGATCACCTAGACCAAGTCACACAGAAACACATCCAGGTGGGTTTTAAACATCTCCAGAGAAGGAGACTAACCAAGTTAAGCATTTATATATAAAGGAGAGCCACACCAACAGCTCAAAATCCAAAAACCTTCCAACACAGACTTACTGGCTAGTTCTCTACTAGATCACTCATTAGCTGTGCGTTGAACCTGAAGTAATATAGAACAATCTTAACCTTAAACAACAGGGACGATAACTCCGGACAATTCATGAGAAGACAATACCACACATCCCATCCCTAGGAGTAACATCCAGGTTTCACCAGTGGACAATGAATTCATTAATTAGATCACTACTTTTTCCAAATCTGGTTGGCTGTAGCCTGTGTGCAAACGTGGAAGCTGCTTGAAGGCAGAGAGATTCCAGTTAAACTACACAATAAGTAAAGCTCGGCTGTGCTAAACTCTCTTGTCTAAAATTAGGTCAGCTGAGTAGCAAAAATAGCATTTGCAAATGCTATGTAGAAAGCAAAACATATACTTCTACCTCCTACACAGGCACAAGAATTCAAAGTTCAGTGCAGGAGATGAAAGCTTTCCATCCTACACAAACAGCAAAATCTCACCCACTCGCAGAAGGGTCAAGTTTGGGTAACTACGCAGAGCTATCACACCCAAGCTGGTGCCTTTGTCTCAAGTGTGTTTCGGTTATTACCACAAGGGTAAGCACCTTGCCAAACTTCACCATCCAAAAGTACTATTGCAGATGTTCACTGCACACTTAAACCAGAGCAGTGGCTGATTACAGATATGTTCTGGGTAGTGAAGAACATTGCTTCTCTCTCACTGGACACCCTCCTCATGAACTGTATGAATTCACGGAGAAGAGAGCCCATTGGAAAGGATTTGCCGCTGCACATCACAACATTCAGTGGGAGAAATCGCGTGCCTCCCCTGAAAGTGTTACTGACAAATCTTGACCTGCCCTCCCCTTACAGCCAGCGAAGTCACAGACAAAACACAAATCTTAGTTCTGCCTTCCTAACCATCTCAGTGCTTATGAGGAGGGTGGTGAGACACTGCATAAGTTGCCCAGGAAAGTAATGAATGCCCCATTGACGGAAGCAAACAAGGCCCATTTGAGAAACGTGATCTAGCAAAGTACTTCCCTGCTGATGGCACTGGGGTTGGACTAGATGGCCTTTAAAACGTGTCAGCCTAAACCATCGAGACTCTGTGGCTCTGTGCACACAGACACTAAGAAAACAAAGAGAAACCTCCTCCTCTCACCCCACCCCAAGCTCCAGTCAAGCACACTTTTCCAACTTCTAGGATGGACTTTCTGTCCGTGTTCCCTAGAGCTCTACAGGGGTTCTGTTTGTTCTAAGCAGTGCTGTCGGGAACTGGCTTCCCCCACAAACACTTGCAAAGAAGAGCTGTCAGTTTGCACTGATCTCTGGGAACGACTTCAGACTTTAAAACTGGAACCAGGTCTTCATGCCAGTGCTCACCTGCCGTCAGGTGGGATCAGTGATGGAGAGGGAGACAACCTGAAGTATTGACCTGCTCCCTACCAAAGCCTTGGTCTACACCCGTGAGATTTTGCCCCCAACAGCGGCCGCTGTCACACATTCACCAAAATGAGGTTTCACTGTGACTCTGCAAGCGGTAATTACCAACTTTCCGCAGCTCAAAGGAAGTGTCAAAGCAGTGTCCAGCTGCCAGGAGAAGGACTGCATAATTAATTCCTGACTGTAACGTTGGCTCTGACTCAAATGCCTTCTTGAACCTAAAAAGAAAAACAAACATACGAGCTTACTTTCTAAATAATGTGGTCTAATAGGAACACAGCAACACTTTTAGGTACATTAAGTGCTTATTCTCTGTTGACACAGCGCGAATCCATGGAAGCAAAAACACGCTACTGTTTTCCACATGTGCTTTGTGGTTATTTTTAGGAGTCCATTATTTATAGATCCTTCTCCCATTTCCTTTCCCCTTGCACAACAAGCACAGGCCCTACCTCATTCATCAAGTTGTGCCAAGGGAGGTTTAGATTGGACATCAGGAAGTATTTTTTCCCTGACAGAGTGGTCAGGGGTTGGGACAGGCTGCCCAGGGAGGTGGTGGAGTCACCATTCCCTGGAGGTGTTAAAAAAACGAGTGGATGTGGCACTAGGAAAACGCTTTAGTGGGCAGAGTGGGGTCGGGTTGACGGTTGGACTGGATAGTCTTGTAGGTCTCTTCCAACCTTACAGATTCCACGATCCCAGTAAAGACATTGTCTTACTAGATCTGCAATTTTGAGATTGAAGAAACCACATGACAACACACTTTCACTCTGGGAAAGACCTCTTTTAGTCACATTTACGAACAGGGTCATTTTACATGTGAATTTTAAATGAGTTGAAGCTTTAGATGCTGCTGCAGATCTGCTGTAGGTATCCAAACACATCAACATGCGTAAGCATAAAAGCAAGACACAGAAGAACGTATTTCACATTTAGCTGTAATTTCAGCTGCTTCGAATTTTCTCCTTTACCGGCATTTCCCTTTTGAGTCTGTTCACATTAAAAACAGATGACACCAGAATTTATTCTCCTCAGGAGAAAATGAACAAGTCAGAAATGGCAGTGGCATTCCCCCCAGCCTAAATCTTGCCTTCGGAGAAGCAGAAGGGCTTCACACAAACCCAGCACACACCGTCCTCATGCTGGCAGCACAACTTGTGATGACAACTGTGACAGCAGACCTACAGCGCCTTGAGCTTGCTCTGAGCATAAGAACATGTTCGGCTGCACACCTACAAAGAGGTATGGGGCAGGCAAACACGACTGTCGTATGTGAGCTAGGGAGCACAAGAAATTCAGTCGACACAACCCTGACTACTGACTGAGTTTTGGGCACCTCGAATCACTAACATTGGAAGGTTGGAGTGAGGGCAGAGAAGGGCAAGGAAGCTGATGAAGGGCCCAGACAACAAGTCTGATGAGAAGTGGCTGAGGGAGCTGCGGCTGTTCAGCCTGAGGAAGACAGGAGACCTTACTGCCCTCTACAACTGCCTGAAGGGACATTGTAGAGAGGTGGGTGCTGGTCTCTTCTCACAGGTGACAGAACAAGAGGGAACAGCCTCAAGGTGCACCAGGGGAGAGTTAGGCTGGACATGAGGAAACATTTTTTCACTGACAGAAGCGTAGTCAGGCCTTGGAACAGGCTGACCAGGGAGGAGGTTGAGTCTTCATCCCTGGAAGTGTTTAAAGATGGTTTTGATGTGGTGCTTTGAGATCTGGTCTAGAGGTGACCTTGGTAGAGGGTTCTTGGTTGGGCTTGATGACCTCAGGACCATACGGCCATTGGCAACTGCCATACTGCAGTGGCAATACCACAAAAAGGAGAGAGGAAAGACTGACAGAAAGAGAATAAAAACCTTGAAAATGAATGTCTTTGTTCTAATGCAAGAGACTGTGCACTTTTGCTTTGTTTGGTATGCTCCATGCAAAAAAAACCAGCTGTACTCTGGCACGACTATGAACATTTCTTTAGTTCTTGGACAGACACTACAAAACTTCAAATTAAAGATAAAAGAATCCTCTCTCCTGTGAATCGATGGGTGGGCACAGTTGTGCTGTAAACACTGTTAATCATACAAGCAAAGGAGGTGGAGATGAGCAGTGACTTACAAAACTGTTCCTGCCTCAGAAACATTGGTGATGCAGCCCAAAAAAACTTACTTACTTACTTACTATTGTACCACAAAGGCATCACCAGTGCTGCTGACACAGAGCTGCTGGAGGGTGTCCAGCATAGAGCAATGAAGATGATGAAGGAGGCAGAGCACCTCCCTTACGAGGAAAGGCTGAGGGAGCTGGGTCTCTTGAGCTTGGAGGAGACTGAGGGGTGACCTCATTAATGTCTACAAGTATGTGAAGGGTGGGTGTCAGGAGAATGGAGCCAGGCTGTTCTCAATGTCATCCAGTGATAGGACAAGGGGCAATGGGTGTGAGCTGGAACATAGGAGGTTCCACATAAATATCAGAAGGACCTTCTTCCCAGTGAGGGTGACAGAGCACTGGAACAGGCTGCCCAGGGTGGTTGTGGAGTCTCCTTTTCTGGAGACATTTAAGACCTGCTGGGATGTGCTCCTGTGAGACTTGGTCTAGGTGATCCTGCTGCCTCAGGGGGATTGGACTAGATGATCTTTTGAGGTGCCTTCCAATCCCTGATTGTGCCCAGCTGCAGCCAGTGATGCGCCCACTGAGCTGGTTGGAACTGGCTGGTGCATAGTATGGGCAGAGCACAACCTGCAGTTCCATGCTGCTAAGACCTTGCAATCCACCTCCAGCAGATCAAAAAGGACATCCTGGGTGTTTTATTACCTTCTCCTGACACCAAGTAATACTAGTGTCTTGGTCGCACAGTGCTACCTACATCTCCTCAATCATTACAGGTGTAGTTTTATATAATATATTTACGTGCCTTCTTTGTCCCCGTGTGCCGACGTTCTCAAACCTGTATTGCACCCACATAGCTCCATTTGCAGAATAAACTGAACACAAACCCCAAGCCTGTAACAATTAATTTAGAAGAGATGAAAATATTTCCAGTTTGTCAAACAACCCAGAAGTGAGACTGAGCCCATTAACGTCCAACTAGTGCAACTGCTGTACGTTGAAGCACCCCAGACGTTACTGGAAAAACTGGTGCAGGGTCACGGAACAGTGTAAGGCATGAACCCTTCCTGTGAGGCCATCGAGAAACTGAAAGCTGACATTTGGGAAAGTGTGGCAGCACAAACACTGAATTAGGGAGGGAGCAGTGAGAAGATCTGAATAAAGACTTGACAGCTCTGGTGAGCCTGACTTACGCTGGCAGCCTGCAACAAGAAAGCGAAGTTAATTAATCTCTCATCTCTTCTATTTATATGAAAGGTGTCTTTTACTCTGCTTGCTAATTGTCAGGAAAGCACACTGCCTGCCTTTTTCTTTCATTTTCAGGACAGACTGAAGAACCTTCACACCACAAGCTGGTGCAAAACCAATGCTTTGGTTCTGCTGCCAGATTCTCATTATCTTATGGAAGTAACTACTTCTACTACATACTTGTTTCTCTAAGACCGAGCTCATAGAATCATCGACCTATTGGGTTGGAAGGGGCTTCAAAAAATCATCTAGTCCAACCCCCCTGTGACAAGCAGGGACATCAATCGCTAGACCAGATTGCCCAGAGCCAATCAAGCCTGACCCTGAATGGCTTCAGGGATGGGGCCTC
>VXBP01001762.1:624264-656157 GCA_013400115.1 Rhinopomastus cyanomelas | reverse complement strand
CCCCCCCCCCCCCCCCCCCCCAAACCTAGAGGTCTCCCTGAAAAATCTGCTGCTGCCAACCCTCGCCCCGCGCTCGCTGCGGGCACGTTCGATTCTCTGTGGAGGCAGCCGAAATGGAAGGGAAGCTCGGCTGCCTTCAGCCTTAGCAGGAGGTCACAGATGAAAGCAGCGCGGCCACCGAAGCGGCTCTCAAGCGGTTCTCAAGCATCGCATCTCTCCGTGCGCTCCCCCCGGGCCGGCGCTCGCCCGGCAGCTGCGCGCACGGAGCCAGCGATGCTTTTAGCCGGGTGCATAATGGAAAAGCTTTGGAGGAGGGCGATGGCACCGGGGCTTTTTCCCCGGCTCAGACCCCTACAGTCACAAACAAGAAGCGGAGGGGGGTCGGGGGGCAATGCAGGCACTAGAAGGTACAAGTGGGGATTGTCTGTAAAGCCGTGCAGAAGATGGCGGGCAGATGGTGGGGATTTGCAGTGACACAGCTGTTTTTAAAAATAAAGAGGTGGAAGAGGAGAGGCACCATCACGGCTGCACACACATTCCTCAGCCTCCTCACACAAGGGTAAAAACTCAGCTGGCAGCAGAGAACCGGAGTCTGAACGTTTGGGGGCTTCTTTTTTAAATGCTCTGAACTGACACTTAGAGGCTTCTAAAAGTACTCGGCGGCACCTTGGAGTTTCTTTTCCAGCCATGAACTTTGTCAGGAGCTGTGAAGTAAAGTTGACTGCAGGAACACGAACCTTCAGTGAGATGCTGCACAGACAACATTGGAATTGCTTTCGGTGCCTTCAGAACACCCATTTCTCATCTGTAAGCCTTACGATATAAAAAAATATACCCAATAAACAATGCTAATTACGCTGCTTATTTGAATTTCACGGCATCACAGAACATTAGGGATTGGAAGGGACCTCAAAAGATCATCTAGTCCAATCCCTGTCCCAGAGCAGGATCACCTAGACCAAGTCCAGGGTGGTTTGAAATGTCTCCAGAGAATTTCCCATTAAAGGCTTTAATTTTTCACTCCAGGGTTGGGTTTTCTTCAGGTGTTAGATGCAGTAGTGAGGGTGACAGAGCACTGGAAGGGGGTCCCATGGGAGATTGTGGAGTCTCCTTCTCTGGAGACATTTAAAACCCACTTGGACATGTTCCTGTGTGACTTGGTCTAGGTGATTCTGCTGTGGCAGGGGATTGGACTAGATGATCTTTCGAGGTGCCTTCCAACCCTCAAAGTTCTGTGATTAATTTACAAAACGAACCCTCTTCCAGTCCAGCTATTCCTAGACCCAAGAAATCCTGCATCGAGAGGAGAGACACCACCACCACCACCACAAGGATTCACCTTGACAGACTCACCTTTTTCATACTCCATCAGCTCACTTCCTTCCAAGGACCAAAAAAGACTTGGTGGTACAAACATACTTTTTGCTACCTTCTAAAAACTTCAGCTTTCCTGAATCTGTGAGCTAGGAGCCCACACCAACCCACGAGAAACTTCTTTATACCCACCTCCAGAGCCTCCAGCACTGGCTTTGGCTACAGCTGAGTCCTGAACTGATTGACCGTAGGTGAAACCCGTTACCCAAACGCACCCATCCCACCCACTTCCTCCATAGTCTCTCCTTCCACGGTGTCTGGGCGGCTCCCAAGCCAATCGCCCGGGTGACTGGTGTGACAAACAAACTCAACACCTGAAGACATTTAAATTAATTTTATTTATACCAGGTTTTCAAAATCAGAAATATTTCAAAGAAATTCAGTACTTATAGACAGGTGCTATGTTGATGGTCTTTCATCCACCATCAGTGCCGTGTTCTCGCTCTACAATCGGTAACTCGCCACCACAAACTAAGGGGAACTCACAGAAGTTTATAAAACACAGGCAGACGTGAGAATTTGGTTTATTCTGGAATTGGCGTAAGAGAGTAAAGCTCCTTGTCGGCAAATTGTGGCAATCGCCGCGTTCCACCCCCTGTGCTGCAGAGCAGGAGCCTCCCACTTAGAGAAACGCTTTGGGGTCTAACTGCCTCAAATCCACGTGATGACCTGAGCCGGAGCGACTCTCACACTGGAGTCTGTACAAATTTAAGCCCTGCACTTCTAAAACTGCCACGAGCACCAACCCTGCCTCCTCGCCCCAGTCTGGGAGCGACTTCCCTTCTTTTGTGGTGTTCGAGAAATCGAACCGGCGCGTCTACACCGCTTGCAGGAGTTACCAAGTCAAACCACAACTGCTGGTTTTGACGCCGTGGTGGGTTTTTCTTTTCCTTTTCAGAAGGAAAACGCCTTTTCCACATGAGCTGCTCTCATGAAAACTTTATTTCACGTTTCCCAAACCAATAAAATAACTGAAGCCAAGATACCCAAAAGTCACATCTACACGGAGCTACACAGAATCTACCCGACTTGAGAGGGTTTCCCTCCACTTCTCGATCACAATGAGGCCCTCACCGTTTTGCATAATGACAGAAAACAACAGCTGACGAACCATTTTGGAACAGATGCCAGCTGTCTCTTGCTTGTTTTAGGATTCAAACAGCAACAGTTCTGTAGCACTTTATTGGTTCTGCTTTATTCCTTTTTATTTTTAAAAGCCAAGCCATCCGAACCGGACCTCGCGTCAGTCAGCCAGTCATTTCGACAACAAACCAAAGGCTGATCCGGTCGGATCCACAGAGTTGTTTTGGTAGGAATCTCACATAAATAACAGTTTGTGCTTCGGTTTTATATCTACTTGGACTGAGTGAATCTACACCTAAACTAGTGTAACACAAAAAAAAAGTAACCTTTAATATTCAACTTTGAAGCCACAGACATCTTTTCCAGACTGTTTGCAGCAGAGACAGACAAGAAGTTTAAACACAGTACTGCTTTAAAAAAGTTTCACTGTCTAAAACAAACTTCAAATGGTTTATTAAAACAGAACAGTTTTGGCTTTTGTGGGTTTTTTTTTTTTCCTCTGAAGAAACCATTTTATACCTTGTGAAAAACAAGAGATAAGTCAGGTAAAAGATCGTTGCATCATACGGTACTGAGCTCGAGTCAAACATAAAGCACAAAGTAGATCGTTACATCGAACGGGGCCTCGCACACACCGTGGATACTCAGAAGGAGACTACTCCAGGAATAGAGAGAGCTGGATCTAGACAACATGCATACCATCGGCTTACTTCTCAGCCTTCAAAGGTACCTGAAAGGAGAGGTCTGTAGAACAAAACCAAGACTCATCGATACACGCAGTCAAGTCAGTGGTCATCATGCCTTTTTAGTTAAATCCTAGTAAAGTTTAGTCTACACAGAACAGCTAACACAATGAGGTGTGCAAGTCAGAGCGACAGCCAGGAGCCTGGAACTGGGTCTTAAAGTTCTACAGGACGAGCGAGCCTCGAGGCGGTACCGCTGGGTGATCGAAACCATCGGCAAAGGAGCAGAAAGGAAAGGTGTTGATCGCTCGCTCCCTCGTTGCAAAGGGGCTGCGGACTGAACACAAAGGGCCTGCGTTTAAAAGCGCCGCGCTGCCGCTCCGCCAAACGAGAACAAACTAAGGCTAACAATGCGGAGCGTTCCTTCTCGCAGCGCTGCGAGCGGGCGGCTGCTCCTTGACGCATACCAGGAGAATCATGTCCAGTTTTGCCATTTGTGGATAACGATGACAAGATACAAAAGCATGTGTTTGCCATAAATAGCTCTGGCCAGCGGAGGGCTGCTCACACAGAGCAGATCAAATTCTCTATAAGGCGAGCGGCGCTTGGCTCCCCGCCAGAACACGTCCCCAACGGCAGCCTCGGTAGCGGCAAACACTTTCCAGTTCTATTTACATAGAAGCCAACGAGCAGAGCGGTTCGTTTAGGCTGCTCCTCGTACCGAGCCCCCTCTTAACGCTCCAGGAACAACGAAAAGTCATCGCCCAGCTTCGCGCTCTCCACGTTAACCGTCGTCGCGCACGGTCTTACCCAAAAACGGCCGCTCGGGTCGCGTGCAAGGCTTGACTCTGACATGTAGAACTTTAAGAACGTTCAGGTACGAAACACACCGCGTGGTTAATTACTCGTACGGTTCTGGACACAAGTGTTTGATGGAACTAGCGGTCTCTAGCAGTGGCAGCTTCTTTACTTTGACAGTAAACCAGGAGCAAGTCCTTGTATCGAACGATCAGAACAGAGCCACAAAGTATTGTAAAGCGGCGCCTGAAATCACGGCCAGGAATGACAAACCGAACGTTAATTAAGATGAGATTAACGACTGTTGACCTTTACAATACTTTCCACACAAGTTATTTGGAAAAAAAAAACCCGCTTAAATTAAAACTTACTCAAAAAACTCTACTTTCCAATGAAAACAAGGCAACGTTCTGTAATAAGCCACAAGTTTTATTGCAACGTGGCCAGTTTTTTGATCTCAAAAAAAACCAAACCCCAAGAACAAAAAAAAACCCCCTCCAAAAAAAAAAACCCAACGTTCCATTTAAGGCTCTTTTTAATACAGAAAATTGCCACCATGACTGATGTTTTACAAAACTCTTAGTGTTTCAAAGACTCACATGGTAAACAGATAACTTCCACCTCCTGTTCAGTAGTGTACATTCAATGGAAAACAAAAGGCATCGTAACAGCTACTTCATTTCTCGAGATATGCATGTCACAGGAATGAAACTGAGGTACCACGACAGTTTGATGACACAGCAACTGAATTGGCATTCCTTCGGGGGGCAGGGGGGGCGGGTCAAACATCTTACAAAAAAAGTGCTTTAAATGCATAGTGTTGTGTGCTGCCATGTCACAAAAAATAGGCTTGTCAAGGCAGGTGAGGTGTATGAATGCACAAGAGCCTCATGGAACTGCAATCAAGTGCAACTGTAAGTAATACTGTAGAGAGTCTACCAGCCGACCAGTGGACAATACTTTCAAGGCATTCGATTAGCTTACCCTTTTGCTGTCTGCTAGACTATTCACATTGACTATCACATTCATTGTACACCTTGCAAGGAATGCCTGCGCCGTCACTTTTGGCTAAGAGCGTGACGCGGAAGCATTCCTTGGATCCTACGATAAAACTACCAGGATTCAACAGTCTAATGGCAATCGCTGGTAGGCTGCTTAACAATGACATCTCCTTCAGGGGCATCGGGGAAGGGACTTAGTTTTCAAGGAGGGAAGGGGACGGGGAGACTAATACTATTCCAATTGAACGAGCTGCAGAAATGGAAGCTCCTCAGATCCAGATGGCACTTGTCTGTCTTTTTATAAGGGTTTGCCTTCAAGTGAAACTACCACGTTGCCTCCCAATTTCTCTCCAAGTGTTGAACGGTCCTTAATATCATCCAAACCATTTACTTGCCACTCATGTTTAATACCTGCAAGACAGACGGACAACAATGCGCTCGTGAGAACCTCCACACCCAAACGGCACCAACGACCAACGAGCGACACGCTTTTAGGTCCGTACCTGTAAATTTCTTTTTAATGGCATCTTTAGAGCTTGCGTAGATCATCTTGCTTTTTAAAGGTGCACTTTCGGGAGCCCTTTAAAGGAAAGAAGAAAACCACAAGAGAAGCATTAATTCAGCCGGCCAGCGTTAGCCGCACAACACTCAACGTTAACAGCGAGCTTTGCCTTCTACACACCAGAATATAAATACCAGGTCCTCTTTCTTCGACTCCTTCGTCTCGTACGTGGCATCGTACAAAGCGTATCGGCAATCGTTCAAAGGTAGCAACTTCACAAAGGCTGTATAAGGGTCCTCCACCGTATCTCCAATGTCTCCAACCAGTATCTGCTTCGCCTCCTCTACGATTATTTGTTTTTTGTCATCGCTTAAGCAGAAGAGAACAGCTTTCTTCCTTTTTTTAATCTCTTCTGGGGTTGAGGATTTCCTTACTTTCATGTCATTAAAAACCTTTATGACTTCATCATTCACTGTTACTCCAGAAGCCTGTAAAATGAGATCAAAGGAATAATTTAAGCAGTAAAATTTAACACTCGCCAGAAAAGACGATAGCCCACAGTGCCAGATAAAGAAGTCTGCCTGCCCCCGTAAGAATAAAAATACTATACTCAACCCCAACACACTATGAATTTAGTAGTCTTGGCAGGACTGGAGCAGGAGACAAAAAGGAGGCGTAAATCCTCTACTCCCTTGTTGCAGACCTCAGCATCTTCAGCTGTGATTCAGGAGAGCAGTTTCACACAACTGTACTACTCAAGCAGTTTTCCATTACCTTATCGTGTGTTTGGCTGATCTGGGGGGATGGGGGGGCAGGGGAGAGGTGGGGAGTGGCAGCAACTGAACGTGAGGGGAGTTTACAGTTTGAGGCTGGGATGCAGGGGGTGGGTTTGCGGGGTTTTTTTAAGTCGAGTTTGTAGTTTGGGGTTGGGATGCAGGAGGTGGGTTCGGTGGGATTTTTTCCTCAGTGGAACAAATGCTGGAGCAGCAGCTCCCATCCAGCAGTGTCATGCCTCTCTTTTGGCTGGGTGATGTAAGGCTCTCCAAGCAGCAGCAGCACGAATGTTTTCTGCATTGTGTCAGCCCCGGCACCCCGCGCTTTAGCAACTCCTGCACTGACCTGCTGCTGCTGCTCTTCCCTCACACAAAACCCACCCGCTACAACGCGAACGGACCCCGTAAGGGCCCCCAAGCTCCAAACTGGAGGAAAACAAAACACGTCAGGCCCAACGCGGAGCTCAGGGCCAAAAGCAATAAACCCCACGACCTCCCCCCTCAATTATTTATCAAAGCCCACTGCGAGGGAGCTGAACCATCCGCAGGGCCCTGCCCTCGCTCCAGCAGCCGCATGTGGAGGGCGGGCGGTGCCGGCCGCTTCGGGGGAGGCAGGTGCGGGGCTTTGTCCCTGCGGGAGCCCGTTCTCCGCCTTTGTTCGCGGCAGCGGGCGGCCCCCAGCCCCGCTCCGAGGCCGCCCTCACCCTCCTAGAGCCTCCCGCCGGCCGGGGACACCCCCGAGCGCCACCGGATCCCCCTCAACCCCGCCGGGCGGTGCCGCAGGGCAGCTCNGGGGCCGGGCCGGGCAGGGCCGAGCCGGGCTGGGCTGGGCCGGGCCGCGCTGGGACAGCCCCCTTTACCGCAGGGTGCGGGACAGAGGGGTTCGCTGCAGTCCCCCGCCCGGGTTCCCTGTGGCTGCCAGCAGCGGTTCCGTGTCCGGCCCGGCGCTTCCAGGGTGTCGCGGAGCAGAGGCCCCACGGCGGCACCGAGCGGTTCTCTGCAGCCTGGGCGGCTGCGGCTGACAAACGGGAGGTGCCGAACGGGCCGGATCTCCTGCAGCCGCACGGGCGAGCAGCGAGTCTGTCATGGCTATAAACACCCCGGTAGCCACTGAGTCACAGGCTGGTTTGGGCTGGAAGAGATCACCTGGCACCAACCCCCTGCCATGGGCAGGGACACCTCTCACCAGACCAGGCTGCCCAGAGCCCCGTCCAACCTGGCCTTGAACACTTCCAGGGATGGAGCAGCACAACCTCCCTGGGCAACCTGCTCCAGTGCCTCAGGTCCCTCTTAGTTAGGAACTTCTTCGTAAGCTCTAATAACCCCTCTTTGAGCTTGAAACCATCCCCCTTGTCCTATCAGCACTATGACTTGGTGACCTGGCGGTGCTGGGTCAAAGGCTGGACTTCAAATCTTAAAGGTCTCTTCAAACCAAAGGGACTCTGTAATCACTGGAGTCCCTCCAGCTTTTCTGTAGCCCCTTCAGATACTGGAAGGTCCCCCAGGAGCTTTCTCCAGGCTGAACAGCCCAAACTCCCTCAGATCATCTCCATAGCAGAGATGCTGTGGCCCTCTGATCATCCCTGTGGCCCCCTCTGGACCTGGTCCAACAGTTCTATGTCCTGGTGACTCCAGAACTGGATGCAGGGCTCCAGATGCAGTCTCACAAGAGCAGAGCAGAGGGAGAGAATCACCTCCTTTGACCTGCTGGTGACACTTTTGATGCAGCCCAGGACACAAGTTGGCTTTCAGGGCTGCGTTTGCACGTTGCCAACTCATGCTGAGCTTCTCATCCACTTGGAGAAAACCAGGAGACTGCTGTTTGTCACCGTGCGTGTACAGACATTGCACATACACAGAGAGCTCCACTGCAGTGCCCAGGGCATGGTGAGTTCACCCCCTTTCTCCATTACCCTACACCATCACATTGGCCAGATGAGCCATCACATTTCCACTCCTATGTCCCACCCTCTCCATGTGCAGAGCTCGCCACTGATTGCAGTCATTCCTCAATATTTTAAATCTATTGTGGGGATTAACTGTGCAAATCCTGAACCAGATGACTCGCAAAGACACTCTTTGATGCCAGTTTTAGACCGCAGCAGGACCACGGGAATGTGTGGACAGCCCTGTTTCTGGGCACGTGGTGCTTCATGGACTGGGAGCAAGAAGGGGTTACCATCGCCGGGGCTGCACGGCTGCACAGGTGCTTCAGGGATGATGACTCCAAAACTCTGCATGACTCACCCTGTCTTTACTGCCATGGAAACCGAACCATGAGTCAGAAGTGCTTGTTTTTGTCCTCTCCCGGCAAGGTGTGCACCTGAGGCACTCAGGCACGAGGGACTGCGGCTGCAGGACCAAGGGTGAGGAAGGAGTGTTCTGTGACTTGGCAGGAATGTCTGAGGGGAGAAACGTGCTGACAAAAATCAGAGGGTATTTCTCAGGTTAAAAAAAGGGTCACAAGGAAACAGGGGCTTCTTATATGCAAGGAAATGAGCGATGGACTCGGAGAAGGAACTTGTGATGGAACTCAGTGACTTGTGATACAGTCCAGTGGTGACCTTGGAGCCCACAGAAATGGCTGGTATTGAGCCAGGAGCAATAATGACCAAGCAGATCTCGTTCCTGGAGCACACTCAGACAATGCTGGTTCCCTACCCTGGCGTCGTGCTGCGCTCAGGAAGCATCAAGTTTCGGTACCCTCGTGCCACAGGGCCTGCAGCCCACCAGGCACCACTGAAATAGCCCTGTGATTCAGAGAGCCCAGCAGCGCTACAGGCTTGGTGAGCGATACCCTGAGGAAGCCCTCTAGAGCCTCTCCTCAGCCTCGTGGATGGAAGCAATGACTCACTGTGAAGCAGAAGGTTTGGATTTGATGCCTGGATGCTCGTTAGTGTGAAGTGATTATAAGGGACAGAGCTGCTTTATGCATTGAAGCTCTCTGAGATCATAGTCCTTTCCTTTCACGAGCTGAACATCTTCTGCTTCTCCATCAGTGTCACCAGTTCAGTCTCCTTTCCCTCACACAAGCCAGGGCTCTCCTTGGGTGTCCCCTCTCTCCCACTTGGGCTCATCCTGGCCTCAATGACTTTTTAACTTATTAGGTTATTGGGGTTAAATCTGGCAGGAGGATGGAGGTCACAAAAGTAGTGAAGATCCTGAATGAAGTCATTAAGTTTCATAAAGCAGTTTGTTCAAGACAGAAGAAAATGGAGCTGTCTGTCCACCAGTTCAACGCACCGTTGTCCTCCTGGGCACCTCTGAAACTGTCCAGTTTCTCCCCAGCAGTTCTGTATTTTTGGGGTGGGTGCAGACAACACAGGGTGACATCTGACTCCCTGTAAGAGACCATCAAACAGCCCCAGAGCAAAGCAAACAGTGTGATTTTAGGTCCTTCCTTACACTGCAGACACATTTCTTTTAGCAAATCATAGTGGTGGACCCAAGCAAGTCAGCGAGACTTGGGGTGTCTTCCACGTGCGCTGCTCCTGAGAGCCTGCAGCGAGGGGCAGGCAGGGTGTGCTGCTGTGGGACCCGGATCCGCGCGGTCTGCCGTCACACCCCAAGATGGATTTCCCCCAGAAGGGAAGCGCCAGCTCCGCCACCCTTGGCAGAGTCACTTCTGCTGCCTTCAGCAGCCTCTTCCACTGTTGTGAACCCCAAGTCTCTCTGGGGTTCTGAGCTGTCGGTCAAATTCTTGAGTTGGGCTGAGGACCAGCGAGATGCTGATGGCTGCTCCTTGAGGAGTCGGGCTGCACCCGCTGGCCTGTGCCCACCGTGGAAACAGGAGCAAGCCGTGCCCGTTGCGTCACCCTCGGCGGCCTCCCCGTGCCAGCAGGACATTCCTTGGGCTGAGTCACGGCCCAGGCTGCTCCACAGCGCATGGCCCTGGGGGTGCTGCCTGCCTGCCTGCCTGCCAGCTGCTGTCCCCAGCCTGGGGGGCTCCTGCCTTCCCCACCACCTTCCCCAGCCACCAGGCAGGGCGTAGGAGCCCAGCCCTTGTAGAGCTGTAGGAGATGGGGCAGGATTTCCTGGAGCAGCGATGCCGAGTGACTTCTGTGATACTGTGGTTGGCTTCAGCAGCCCTCTCCCTGCCCTGAGCAGCTGCTTTTCTGACTCTGTTCTCATGTGGCTGAAGAAAAGCCCCCATTCTCCCTTTTCCTTGGAAAGCTCCTCAACCATCGGCATTCCCTGGCCAAAGCCACCTTAGGGCTGTTTGCCAGGAGACGGGGCAGAGGCGGCAGATGCTGGAGGAGCAGCAGCCACCTGCTCGCAGGACAGGGTGGAATTCCCCCAGCTCCTGCCGTGACTCCCAGCTCCACACGTGCCAGTGAATCATCACATCGGGCAGCCACGGGCCTGTCGATGGCCAGCGGGGCCAACACAAGGGAGACTCAATTATGTTATTTAAACACGGTTGACAAGGAAACAGAAATTCCTCCTGTGAGGGAAACACACTGGACGTGCACACAGGTTTGTACCGGGCTAGGAAAAGGGATGACTGACCCTGGTAGTTCCTGTGTGCCCTGCACTCCCAGGTGTGGAGTAGGACTTGGATCCCTGCTCTAACCTCCAGCCCATCCTCCTCCTCCTCAGGAAGGAAATGTAGGTCAGCGAGAACAATTGTTCCCTCAAACCCTGTGTTTGAAGCAAATGGCAAAGTCAGAGTTTCCTTCTCAAGAAGCATCCTGTGACAGCACAAGGCTGTATTATCTCGGCAGAGCAGGAGTAGCCTCTGTGAGACGCCAACAAGGGAGAAGCAGGGATGAGCGTCCTGCGCTCTGCTCCTCCACCCGCGCCGTTAAACCGGGCTGTCCCAGGGCCAGCACGGCCACGCAACGCACTGGCACCGAGGCTCCCCGCTGAAAACCTTCTCCTTGGTCTTTCTCTGAAACAGATCCTGGAGAAGAATAAGTGGAAGCTGATCTGCTGTGGGCAGCGGCCAGCGCTGTGGAGAATGTGCCGTCGCCTAACGTCCCGGTAGGAAACTTGGCCCTATCAACCATTCCTAGCGCCCAGAGCGAGTGACCCGAGCAGCTGGATAAACTCTGCGAGCGGCGGGGAGGGATCTCGCACGGGGCCAAGCACCTCCTGCCCCGCCAGCCTCCTGTCCCTCGCAGGGCGGCAGCTGATCTGCTGTCTGGAGGCCCAGAGGACTTGTGGGATGTTTTTTTATCATCTTCTTCTTTCCTACTGGTGTGAGGACATCCCAGTTTGAGCAGCACTTTCTGAGGTACAGCATCACCTAGTCCCATGGCAGCAGGCTGAGAGCCTTCAGAGCATCCCCTCACGGCAAGTGGGGTAGGGTGCGAGGAGCAGCACCTCTGCACAGCTACACCCAGGAGCCACTGGTGTGAAGGTCGAGGTGGCGGTTTAGCTGTGGAGAGGAGAAGTCTGGGGTTACAGCAGGTGAGCCTAACGCCTCCAAGAGAATGACCCACAGTCCGCTGGGCACTGACAAGTTGTTTTAGAGTGAAAAGGCTCTTGCAGGGTACAAACAGAACTACCTGGAATTGCTGCAGCCAGTCCTGGCTGTGACCCACACTAGGCAGCCAGGAGATGCTTGGAAACCAAGAGATAAGTGCTAGAAGATCCCAGCTTGTGGCTGCACAAGGGTTAACCCAGCGGTGACATCAGTGAATGAAAAAGCATCAACCACACGTGTAATCCCCTAAATCCTGCAGTGCTGGATTAGTGCTCCCGCAGCAACATGATGTTGGACAGGACACTGGTGTGGGCTGGTGTCCCCAGAGATCGGCCTCCAGCCAGCGCCCATGGCTGCGGGGCAGCTGGTGACTGCAGCAAGCTGGGCTGCTCAGGCCTCAGCTCTCTCCACCTCTATAACTGCACGTGGAGGTTCAGGCTGGTTTTTCTCTGCTGCTCACTGGTTCCAGTGTCCGTATTTGCTGAGGTTGTGCCAAGGTCCTCTCCTGTTACTGCCAATATTAACATCTAGGTGCTTTCTCCTGCAGTCATTAAAAACCTCACCCTCCACAAAAGAGCCATCCAGCACCGGGTGCAGGGCTGATGGCCCCAGCCCAAACCCTGCGCGTGGTCTGCCAGACCGGAGCCACTCCAGGTTTCCAGATTCCCTGAAGTTCAACTTAAAGGAGGTGAACCTGGCCCTGGCTGTGGCAGACAAGGTGATCATCTGCCTTCAGATACAGGAGAACGGACCTGGCGCAACAACTCCACGGGTGCTGCCAGCTGGCAGCGGAGCACAAGCAGGCAGGACCAACTTGACTGCAACCACCACGCAAGGTTACGTCCAGCGTTTGAACAGACCTTTTCCTTCTGACCTCACCCTGCTTGAGTAGCTTCCAGTAACAGCAGCCACTGCAAGGAGGTGTCTTCTGCATCTTCAGCAGTCGGGCAAGAAGTTGTCTGCGAGGAACTGTTGAAGCTGGAGCCCACTTCTTCCAGAGGAACTGGCCCCACAGCTACGAAGGAGGTCCATGCAAACCCCATCGGAAGGACCTGCCTGGGTTGGTTACTCACCGATTCCGTGAACCAAAGGGGTAGAATGTGCAGAGCAGGAGAAGCAGCTGGTGTCGCAGCCTCTGGATTCTGGCCAGGGCTAAGATATGCTGGAGCTACCAAGAAGGGGAAGACTTTCACTACTGGATCTTATCAAAATGTGGCTTCAAGGGCAGGTGCTGGACTCAGAGCTCGATGAAGGAGCTGCCTCCTTTCCTGAAGGCTGGTGCAGCCTGATTAGTCAGGACCCCTGAAGCAGAGCCGAAGCCGTTGACTCTATCCACTTCTGCACCTTCCTGAGACTTTGGCTTGGAGTCCAGGGCAGATACTGCCCTTCCCCTGATGGCAGCAGCGCTTGGCACAGCTCATCAGGGCCAGAGAGGGGTTGGTCTGGGGGAAAGCTGGAGCTGGGTCTCTTTAGCTGGGAGAGAAGGAGGCTGAGGTGTGACCCCATTAGTGTTGATAAATATGGAAAGGGTGAGTGTCAGGGGGATGGAGCCAGCCTCTGCTCAGTGGAACCCAATGATAGGACAAGGCGCAATGAGTGTGAGCTGGAACATAGAAGGTTCCACATCAATATCAGAAGGAACTTCTTCCCAGTGAGGGTGACAGAGCCCTGGGAGTTGTGGCGTCTCCTTCTCTGGAGATGCTTAAAACCCTCCTGGACATGTTCCTGTGCCAGTAGGTTGGGGACAGCAGTCACTTCAGTAATTGCATCTGCTGCAGAGGGACTCATTCAGCTGTGTCCCCCCCAGCTGTAACATTCATGTGGAAGTCAATGGGGCCTATTCATGTGAGCAGGGACTTGCACAAGTGTTTGTGCAACCTGCTGGTCGGGATGTGAACATTTCCCATCCTCCTGGGACTGGGCAGATACAGGGGTATCCAGTATCACCTCCAGCCTGCAAGGGAGTCTGCTGCTGCTCACACCCTTTATGGAATTCAGCGTTCTTCCTGGTGGGGACAAGAAACACATCCTGTAGAACACACAAACCAGGCCAGAGATGAAGTCAGAGATGTGCCAGCGCTTGTAGCTGCTCAGTCTCCTGTGCCCTGGTGGCCACCTCATTATTGCCACCTCTAAAAACAATTAAACACGACAGCAGCAAACAAAAGCCACAACCACACAGCACAACAGAAGCCAGTGCAAACTGAGCCTCTGGTGTGAGTTCTGCCAGCCTTGCTGCCCTTCTCTGGTCCTGCTCCAGAGTTAAACTGAGTTGAAACGATCAAGGATGGTTTAAAGATGCTGCTGGTCAGCCACACAAAGCCCTGAGGTTTTGCACTGTTGGAATAAAGGCCCTAATTAACAAACCACACATCTGACACTTCCCTCACTCCTTAGGTAGCCATGAGCATTTATACCCGCTCCAGACCGGGTGCCACACTGGCCACAGCTGCTGGGAATGCTGGTTGGGGTACTCACACACCAACCTGTGCTCCGGTCTGTCCTGGTAGTTTCATGGGGATGGTACACACAGACCAACAGGGGTTGGAAGGGACCTCCAGAGATCATCGAATCCAACGCCCCTACCTGAGCAGGATCATAAAACAGACAGGTCACACAGGAACGCAGCTAGACAGGTCTTGAAAGTCTCCAGAGAAGGAGAGTCCACAACCTCCCTGGGCAGCCTATTCCAGTGCTCTATCACCTTTAAAGACATTTCTCCTCATGTTGAGGTGGAACTTCCTGTGCTCCAACTGACACCCGTTGCCCCTTGTTCCGCCACAGGGCACACACAAAAAGAGATTGTCTCTTCCTTCTTGACACCCAGTCTTCACGTATTTATAGACGGTGATTATGTTCCCTCATAACCTTCTCCGAGCTGCAAAGTCCTGGCTCTCTCAATCTCTCCTCACACAGCAGGTGCTCCAGTCCCCTGATCATCCCTGTAGCCCTCCACTGGACTCTCTCCATCAGATCTGTGCCCCTCTTGAACTGGAGAGCCAGACGTGGACACAAGGTGGTGGGGAGCAGAAGCGGGAAGGAGATGCCATGAGCTCAAAAGACTTGGAAAAAGGTGTCATTTTATTTGTACACTTCCAAAGTTGCACGTAGAAAGTTATAGCACAGTCCTGAAAATTACTTGTTGCTCGAAGAACTGCCCTGGACACAGGTTAGAAGGGAATAAAGAAACAAAACCAAAACAAAAAAGCTCCCCTACCCCCCACCCCCAGATTTAAAAAAGGTAGGGAACTCTTGTTTTTTTTCCTTGTTGTTGTCATTTTTATTCCCAGAGTACAAATTTTATAAATACAAAACAAATTCACAAATTACTTTGAATGCTAAATAAATATCTACGTAATAAATTCAGACTGAAGAACTCCAGCCAGCACTGGTACAGTACTTAAGACGACGCGCAGTTGTACTCATTCATGTGTAGTGTTGAGAAGGAACGCTCCGACGGGTTGGGAACACACGTGCACACGGCTGCTCCAGCCGTGCTACAGCAGAAGGTTTCATCTGAGTAGATAAAGCCCCCAATACCACAGCTCCTACAAAACTCTAGAGGGTGCAAGGAAGGTCATTTGGTGCAGGACAGAAGACAAGCGCGGCGTTGTACGTGTGGAGGATATCGGGACACATGAATGTAGTAAAAATGTACAAAACCTGTGTAAACCAGTACTGTATCCAGTACATCTATCAAAATTATTAGACACTGAATAAAACTGTAGCAAAGGTCATCTTTCCTACGTTCTCCTGAGTGCTTCATATTACATTGAGAATATAGTGCAGGCCACACTTCAAGGTGGTGAAACAGTTGTTATTGCTTTATACAGGTATGACAGATGACTGTGGGATTTAACATTTCATTTTAATGAACACAAGAGATTCCCTCAGAAAATCCTTTGGAAGGCAGAGGTTAGATTCGAGACTTCTTTGCCGGCGGAGCGGCGTGGTCCACATTACCAGATGTGATTGGAAGTCCAAGCTTTTGAGCCTGAATGTGGAAGAAAGCTTGAAGCCTAGTTCCAGCTTTTGCTTCGCTCGTGTTACGAGGGTTGTATTCAAAGCAGTTCGAAAACATCAGCTCAATGTCTTCAATGAACTCCGCTAGGAAAGAGAAAGCAAACACATTAGTCTGGCGTGCCCCGAGTCATCAGAGAACTGAACGTGTCATCCGACCCAGAGCTGAGCTGAAGAGATTACAGAGCCACAGAATCATCAGAGCTCTTCCAGTCCCAACCCTCTGCCAAGGGGCAGCAACACCCCTGATCACACCAGGTTGCCCAGAGGCCCATCCAACCTGGTCTTCAACACTGCCAGGGATGGAGGAGTCTCAACCTCCCTGAGCAACCTGTTCCAGCGTCTCAGCACCTACCAGGGAAGAATTTCTTTGCAAGATCTAACCTAAACCTCCCCTCATTTAGCCTGAACCCATCCTCCTTGTCCCAGCACTAGAGTCCTGTGTACAAAGTCCCTCTCCAGCTTTCCTGCAGCCCCCCTTCAGGTTCTGGAAGCTGTTGTAACACCCCCCTCAAAGCCTTCTCCAGGCTGAAAAATGCCTTTACCCTTAATTACAAGAGTGAAGCGCCATGCAAATGTTCTTGAACCACCCTGATTATCACTGAAGGCAATCCAAGTGGAGCAGCAGCAACAATAACTCTAAACCCTTCATCGCTGACACCAGAGGCTTGAGCAACTACCAACAGTTTTTCAGCTGCTTGTTTTGTACAAATCACGTACTTCAGTGGCAGAAGAACAACCAATGTATCAGTGAACAACAATAAATATACTGCTGTAGCAGGATCAGTGGAGCTTATAAACCAGAAGAGAGCAAAGCTCCACCACAAACCTCCCACCCAAACACAATTCCATCTTTCTAATGGTCTGAGAGCTCAAAGGAGAAGTGTTTACTCTCAAGAGAGAGAACCTCTCCAGGACTAGTACTTACATGCTAACTTGTATTCACATTTATTCACTTTCTCACGGATTATGTTTAAGGCAATAGGTTTTTTGATGATATCATAGTAGTCTGGTACCTTAAAAGAAAAGGGGAGAGAAGAATGATTCAGAGACAAGCAAACACAAGCTGAAAATTGTACCTGTGTAGAAAACAAAGCAAATCGTGCATCAGTGGGTTTGGTTTTAAATGAGCAGACCAAGCCTGGCTTCTAGAGAGGTCCCAGTCAGCCATCTCCACGTGCTGTACTAGCTCTCAGGTACTGCTCTTCCATTTTTGTGCCCAGGTAGCAGAGCAGCACAAACATCAGCCAGCAATTCACCAGATAAATGTAATCCTAAATACCCTGGGAACACGTGTACCAAAATGGCCTGAGCAGCTGAGCTTGACAGGTGTCCAGCTCCTCCCATCTGTCAGGCACAGAAATGATTCCCAAGGTTTCCCAAGTGTTCACTGCCCTGTTACGCGTGTGAGTAACGGCCAGCTGCACTCCTCCCCTACTATCCACTGCGTTTCCATCGAGTTGTGCTGAAGAGAAGGCAGTGCCTGTTCTGGGGGCAACGGGATGCAGCAGGTAAGTACCAGAGAGAACTCAGAACTGTCTTTCCCCTCACTTTTATCACATAAAGACAGGACTGGGTAACCCTTTAGGCTCATTTGGACCATTGGGATCTCGGGTCTTGAGTTCCAGGTTAGCACCCAGCTCAGGGGACAGCTTTTCACTGTGGGGCAGCGGGGTCTGATCCAATCCAAGCCAAACTGGACCTTTTTTTTACTGTCTGGCTTGCTGGGCGCTGACCACTGCTTGTTCTGTGCTAGTCTCAGCGGCAGCACGAAGTGAAAAACAACATTTCTATCATGATGAAGAAACTCTGGGTTACTCGGGTGTGGATTTTTCCTTCCCAGCTATACAGAGACAATTCCTTAGCGAGTGATTCAGGCCAACAATGCACTGAACTCCAGCAGGCTCTTTTTGGGATCAAAAGTAAGCAGAGTTCCCCATCTGTCCCTTAGGAAGTTTCCTCAGTGTAGTTCCTGTATTCTAGAGGAGTTCTGCAACATGAACCTCTGAGGCTGCTTCACAGTGGGCACCTGCTTTTCCATCAAGTGTTTGAAAATCTGAACAAGAGGGGAACTGAGAACCAACAGCCTTTTCACTGCACTGCAAGTTATCATCAGAGCGAAGCTGTTCCTACCTTGTTATTGCAGGTCTGCTCTCACGATACCTCTGCACACTGACAATTAATTAATTACTAGCAATAAGCTCACTTTCAGCAGTCCCGTGCTGTTTGGGTTATTTCTCAAAGCATCTCACGTTTTGGAATGCCAAGTCACAATCTAACCTTCTCCCAGGAGCCTGACAAGTTATCTCTGGCACCCAACACACACATACTTCAGCCGAAACGCGAGTTCTGAATCCCACTGGCTTAGAACCCCCACTTATACCGGGCTCTCAGGGGTTCTGTAGCTTACCTGGATTTTAGAAACCAGTTTCATGAAAGGCCAGCTGTCATCATGTCGTACCAGTTCCACTACGAGCTGTTCAAAAGCAGAGAGTTCGTGGACTCCCCCTTGACGTCCTGAACTCCTCCTGTTCAGTGAGGTTTGAGGAGGGGATTCTGCAAAGAAACAACAACAAACCCCAACAGATACAAGTTAAAAGCTGACAAGCAAAACAAACCAAGAAATAGAGTAAGTGAAAAGCCATCATTCCTGAGTCCTAGCGCTGCACTCTCAGGGCACGACTCGTGCCGTTTGGCTTCAGGTGTTAACTGCACTACAGCCTTGTTGGGAACCACTGAATGTCTCTCTTGCCACACAGAACGCCAAGTACCAGGACTCCGAGTTCCTCCTCCATCCACCTTCACCACGTTCATTTTGGACAGGATTTTTTTCACCTATTTCAGTTTTAAACAATTTGTTAAATGCTCAAAGAAAAGCCCATTTAGTGAAAAGCAGAATAAGCCGCCTGCTCCTGACTTTTCCTTCCACAAAACCCCTATTCAGGGCGGTTTTATCTGCTTTCAAGAGTAGTCAGCGGGGTGGTTAGAGGATAAGCCCAGAAATTCCCACTGGTGAAGGATGGGAGTGATGCAGAATACAAGGCTGCCTGGAGCACAGGCTCCTTTACACCCTTCAGTCTCACACTGGGTCCTTTTTGCTTTTAAGAGGTTATTGTAGCTTTCCAAGTGCTGCCCTGCCATGAAATACCTGGTGTTAGCTTAACAAGCAACAGCACTTAGCCCTAAACCAGACAGACATCTGTATAGTCCCAATTCTGCTGCTTTGCCTACGTCTGCTCTTCGCTGCTTCACTCCCTGAGAAAACAAAACCATAAAACCTGTAGGTTCCCATTTGCCCGGGTTAAGACAAATATAACTGCCCCATTTTCTATCCACTCATGAGCAGTGGCTCCATATTTTGTGCCAATATGGGAGCGACAGGCTACACGTTGGCTCTTTAGATGACTCATTTTTAATGGCTCATTTCTGTCGCCGCAGAAGAGTGGAACTGCCTTGCTGGAAGGGATTAGAAAAATCACTTCAACCACCATTTGTCACCTCCTGCTCTGCCACACAGACATTTCAGCAAGGACCTGAAATGGTTTTTGTTCTGGACAAACACATTTTTCTAACCTGTAGATTGTCGTTTCCGGCCTCTTCTCTTGGGTTCGGCAACAGGAAGAGAAAGCTTTGGATACTTCCTGAGCCGCTCATCCGAGTCTCCAGTATCAACAATTCTGAAGCCGAGAGAACTGGAAGGGTCATTTTCCTGGGTGCCGTCAGCGCTCTTTCTTCCTCTTCGCTTCCTTCGAGGACCGAGCAATTCCACAAATACATCTGCTCGTAATGAATTCTGGCTCTGACGAGTGGTCCGGCTAGGAAGTCTTAAAGAAGGCTTGGTCTCCGATGGAGGGGCTGACTTCACCTTTCTCAAGCCCCTCCTGGTAACTCTGGGTGAAGACTCAGCTTGCTTAGGTGTGTTTTGCTGGCTCCGAGAAGCGTATCTTGCCTGACGCTGGCTGTTCAGGCTTGAGAAGGGATTGTTGAGTTTGGCTGCTCTCATTTTTAACGGAAACTTGACCTGGGGTCTTCCTTGCTTTGATGGACTGCAGAAAGTGAACAGTCAGTTATTTATCCCACACTTCCAGTCATCTCTCCTCCCTTGGTTTTCTAATTGAACCTTTAAAGAACCCCACTGTCAAGGCTGGGCTGGTAAGCAGCTCTTTCAGGCTGATGCAGCCACCCAGGTATCGTTATCTGAACTAGTGCTCTGAGGTCTCTCAAACAAACATCACATGGAGCACACACTTTGAAGAAACACTTGGAATCCTGATCCCCCTTGCAGCTTGTGCAATACAACTGCATTGCTGGGAGCACCTGCTATCCATTTCTTCAAATCACTTATTTCTCACAGCTACTGTAATGCCTAGGAATTTTGAACACTATCATCAGCCACACAACCACAAAGTATAAAAGTTATGCTCTAGTCAGAGTTTACTACTAGCATTCCAAGCTTTCTTCCCATTACAGGAGAGAGGGAAGAACCCAGAGGTAAGTTTACTTCTCGAGGAAACGCATGTTCTCGCCAGTTACTGAATCCCAACTGTCAGAGCCACAAACCACCTCACTTTGGTCAATGAAAAAGAAAAATACTCAAAGATGAGGCAAGTTCCCCTCAACCTTCACACTCCTGGCACTGCATCAGGCTTTACTGAAGGGCCTGGTGAATAAATGTTACGAGGAGAGGGAGGGGTCAGGTGCTGGAATGGGCTGCCCAGGGTGGTGGTTGAGTCACCGTCCCTGGATGAGTTTAAAAGATACTTAGATATAGTGTTGGGGAATCTGGTTTAGGGGTGAACTTGTAGAGTAGAATTGATGGTTGGACTTGATGATCCCAAGGGTCTTTTCCAACCTGAATGATTCTATGATTTTAAATTATCACATTGGATGGATTATTTGGTTGGTTGGTTGGGGGTTTTTGTTGTTTGGTTGGTTTTGCTGATGAAGTGTACTTGCCTTATGTCGTCTTCCTCTTGAGATTCATCCTCCTCATCTTGCTCTTCTTCATAATGCTCTTCCTCACTTTGTCCCATTTCATCGTAATTTGCATCTTCTTCCCCTTCTCTGAGCCGGTCAGTAGTCTCTTCATCACTTTCCACAGAAGGTCTCTGTCTGGAGGAGAGGCGCCTCGAGCGCTGCTTTGGTCGGCACTCTGGGCAAAACCAGTCTCCTTCAGGAATCATCTGAAAACAGAAGAAAGAAAATGAAAGCATTAGTCAGGTGCAGTTCTAACTAGTAGTTGTAAGAACTACTCAAGTTGTGTGTGGAATGGAAGGGTTCTCAGATACCTTCAGCTTGGGCCTGATACAGTAGGTGTGGTAGCCCCGATCGCAGCCATCGCACAGCACCATGCTTTCTGCGTCGCCTTTCTTTCGACACACTTTACAGCGAGCGTTGAGGATTGACTTTGACCAGATGACGCTGCGATCCAATGTAGACAGATGCAGGAAGACTTGGGACAAGCTGGTAGAAGCCAGAAGTGACTCTCTCCAGCGATCCAGAACTGTTTTATAGGACCGTCCACCATCACTAGCATCTTCCATTAGAGAAGGGGATTAAAGGGAAAAAAGCAAAATGATCAAACCTCTTTTTCAAACATCTGGGTTACTCCACACTGGGAGTTAAAGCTCTGACTTCCAAGCAGACAGCAGTAGTAAACTGGTAATAACTCCCTCTGTCTTACACCTTCAATACTCCTTAAGCCCCCAGGCTGCTGGAGCTGTGAGGTTTTACTCTTCATTGCCAGACAGTCTTAGAGCTTGCACACACACAGCACATGTGCAAGACATGACAAGTTGTTCAAGATGGAAACCTAGCAGTCTGATTTAATTTCTGAAGCACAAATGAATATAACCCCCCAAAACCAAACCACACTTGCCTAATTTACTTTCCCTTCAACATACATTTTGAAATCCTAAAACATTTACATTTATCCAAAGTACCAGGTCTGAAAAAGCAACTTCACTGGCAAAAACCAGCTGAAAGGGCTCTTCTCACCTGCACTTGCCCCAGTATAGACTTGGAGGTGACTCTCTCTGCCCCTTCCCCACACCCCAGTGACTTTTTCCCTGCCCTGTGCTCTACCTCCACAAGAAGCTGCACGTCTGTGTGGATAACAGACTGGTGTGGCCGAAACCTAAGAGGTTCCCTGCTGCTTTGTAAGCAACGTAGAACACGAGAATCCGTGGTCCACACCTAGCAGCAAACCACATCAGGCTTGGGATCCTAATGGAGTTAGAAAGAAACGGAAGGAGGGTTGGGGTGAGAAATTGTATTGATTTTCACAGGGGTTTGGCTTGCAGTCAGGGCCACCAAAAAGGCCACACAGGACAGTGAGGAGGAAGGAGCAGCTGGGAATGAGCTGTTTGAGAAGCCACAGGAATGAGAAGGTGTAAACAACACCCTGTACTGCTGCTGCTGAACAGGAAGGGAATTTATGAATATTGAAAGCTATTTCTTGAATTTTAGAGCAAGTCCAAAGAGAAGGGAAACAAGGCTGGTGAAGTCTGGAGAATAAGACTTTTGAGGAGCAGCTGAGGCTAGTTATTCTACAGAAAAAGAGCATGAGGAGAGAGACCTTATTGCTGTCTACAACCACTTGAAAGGTAGTAGAGAGGTGAGAGTCAGTCTCTCCTCACAAGGAACAAGTGACAGGACAAGAGGAAATGGCCTCAAGCTGTAGCAGGGGAAGTTTAGGTTGGCCATGAGGCAAAATGTCTTCCTGGAAAGGGCCCTCAGACCTTGGCACAGGCTGCCCAGGGAGGCGCTTGAATCAGTTGTGGAGATCTTGAGCTTAGGGACAAGGTTTAGTGGTGGCCTTGGAACAGTTAGGGTAATGGTTGGACTCTGGAAAATACCTTCAAGATCACCAATCTAAATGGTTCTATGATTGCAAGAAGATTTGAGGCTAGGAAGGGCAATACAGCAGAATGTGGGTCATAGACAGGGCCCCAGACTTCCCTTCCAAAAGGGACAGTAGTCACAGCATGGACAGTGGTACTTGTGTGAGACCTCTACACACTCCAGTATAAAACACCACCTTGCCAGTGCCAGCTGCTCTGGTCACAGTGGGCACAGGAACAGCCACTGACCCACCTGTCTGCCCAGTGAAAGAGAAAACATCCCACAACAAATGAAATGAAAGAAAAGAATGAGACTAATTGCCCTCCTGCCTTCTCCTCGAGTGGCTGCCAGGATTTCCCTAATCTCGCATACATTTGCATCAGCAGCAAGAACCAGGGAGAGGGTGGAGGATAAAACATGCAACACAGCTTCCTCAGCAGAACACAGCTGCTCCTCAACTGCAACAGCAAGCCTGGATTTCCTAACATTTCCTGTTACCTCATCCTTAGGAAGGCTGAACCTGAGACAGGAAGCCCAAGGATGGTGGACAAGGTGCTTCCATGTCCCTCTCAATCTGCTGTTTACAGTTCTGAAGAAAATCAAGACCACCTATCAGCACACTGATGCGAGACCCCCTTCAGTCCTGCTGTGAGTTTGCTCTCACGCTGTATCTGAAGTCAGCAGGTAGCTTGGCAACTGTCGCTCGAGCATTATCACTTATTTCTGGGGGTTATTTTTAGGCTGGATTGGTCCAACACAACAAACACTGGCTCTGCAACACTGCGGCTGCAGAAAGGAATTACTGACCACAACCTGCTCCGGCACGTCCTGCTGATGGAGCACACAGGCCAAGCAGCACCCGCTGCTTCAGATCCCAGTTTGTAAGATAAGAAAACCACTTTTTTTTTTTTAATTCCATCCATCATCTTCCTCATTTCTGTTGCTGACTTGGATGGAGAAACAGCCTCTCCCTTTGTGTCCGAGCTGCTCCAGGTTGCACAGTGGGATGCCCCTCTGTCAGCTAAGCCTTCCAAGCCTTGCCACAATGCAAATGAAGTTGTTTGGGAGATCTGGGCACTCATCTATCAATAGCTAATTGAGTTCAGGGAAGGGTTTTCCATCTCAGTGGTGCTAGAAAGGATATGCCGTCACACAATGCTGCAAAGTGTCACAAAACTCAACCACAGGCATCAGAGGGAAGGGGGAAATAAAAGGTGCACACACAGATTTCTGTCCCAAAGTGATAAAAAGGAAATAACACTGTATCTTTGGCTGTAGAAAGCCTTAAAAATTATTTTAAAAAGAGAATAGTTAAATAATAAACTAAAAGTAATTTAAATCTATTATTTTATATAATAGATGTAATGTAATATCTATTTATGTAATATAAATCTATTTAATGTAAATAATGTAATATAAATCTATTTAAATCATATTAAAAATATTTTGTTAAATCTACAAGTTGTGTTTGTTTTACTTCCTTTAATCCTTTGGCTTCAATACTGCATCTCTTTCAATGTAAGGAACTGGCTATAACTTATTAAAGTAAAAACAATAATAAACAAAACTTGATAAAATATTCAACACTTTCTAATTCTTAGCAATACAAAGAACATTATGGATTTACCATCTCTCTGACTAGTCTTGTCTTCCACACTCTTCCTCTTTTTATCTCCCCAGTGCTTCCTTTTACCATCTTCTCCATTACCTGATGTTAAATTCACAAAGTTATTTCAAATACTTTTTTTGAGGTATGGCAGAGGATTTGGTAACTAACTTTTATAATCCATACTTGTGCAATCTAAACACAAATTCACTGGAGGAGTGAATCCCAATATGTGCCTGTGAAAAACTGTAGGCAGCGACGGGTGTGAGAATCGTGTGTGTGGAACGACCGCACATCCTTGGGTTTACTCTGGCTCTCACTACTAACAAAGCTTAAACTACTCTTCCTTATCTTTCTGTCCATCTCAGCTCTAGCAGCACCTTCCTTGACCACAAGTCTGGTCTGTGCTACCAGAAATCTCTTAACAGCTCAAAAATACAGGCCCAGTCCTCAAGGACCAAGAGGGCTTTTCCATCTGGCCGTGTGAGAGGACACACTGAAGGTATTTTGAGTAGTAACATCAAGAAATTCTATGATTCATTGGCTGCAAATGCAAGGTACCTTCTCTGAAGATTAAGCACAATCATTTCATCATAAAAAAGTACTTCCACCTCTGCCCATGGAACTCCACGGGGAGGTGAAAGCAGGAGAACAAAGCATGTGCACACACTAATCCTACCCCAGCTCACTGCCGGAAGATGACTGATGCTGTTGGGAGAAGGACACTTATAAATAGAAAAGGAAACAACTCCGGGAGGAGAGGAAACCAAAATAATCAAAATCTGTAAAGAAAGGGATGAAATAAAGACAAGCAAAGAGGAGGGGAAAAGCGGGGTGAAGGGCAAGGCACAAGTTAACAGGAGGTAAGTGGTTCAAATGTGGGTCACAACGGTGCTCCCAGGAACTAGAAGGGGATCTTTCGTATGGAAATCTGAAGGGTGCTTAGTGACTGGAGTGCTGTGCTAGTGCAGAAAGCAGGGGTGGGGGGGTTGTGGCTGCCTCACTGAACTCCAGGGCAACCAAATCACTTCATCATTTTGTACCTCAATTTTCACATCTCTAACAGGAACAATGAGAACTACTCCTCCAGTGCAAATTATTTGGAAATGCAAGGAAAAGCCTTTTATACCAAGAAAAAGTAGTGCAATCCACAAGCAAATTCCTGCATGTCTTTCTCCCCAGCATACTTCTTATCTGAGAAGCAGAACTTCAGAGCTTCCATCAAACAGCTAATAAAAAAGTAAAAACGTGGGGTTTTTTGTACATCTTAACTCAGGAGTTCTGCAGGAAAAGCTAAAACCTCCTCTTTATGACTCCCCCTGAATCGTATCTTGGTTTGGTTTGCTTCAGTCCAGCCTAAGTCTTCATTGCTAATGTGTAAGGAAGGGATTTCTAAAACACAGCCTGTACTGAAACTCCAGTCGTGTTACATGTAATCACCAGGCAATGCAGCATTAGAGGCCATCCAGCAGCTCCAAGGCAGAGGGTGCTCTTTCTGGGGTTCCTAGAGCCCCTCTTGCATTGCTATCTTCTGCATCAGTCTTTTCTTGCTCTTCCACTTGAGTACTTGGTATGCACCTCAACTCTAAACTTATCAGAATCACCAGTGAGGCTCTTGGCAGCCTGATAGAGCCTTGAACAAAAAACAGAGTAGAGAGGAGCAGCTGGTCCTTTTATTGCTGTGCTGGGTCCCTTTGTGTGCTCTGCACCCTGGAGGCCACCGGGGTAAAGTTGCCAGTGACTGCAGTGAATTTTACCAGGCTCCTTAGCACCAGAAGATGTAAATAGAGGGAAAACTAAAAATGAAGCGTGGCCCCTTTCTCTAATAGGAACAGCAAAGGGAGGGCAGAGAGGTAAAAGAAACTCTGTCATGAAGGCAACGACTGAAGTAACAACGTTCGTTCAGTTTGGGTTCAAGCAGAAATGCAGGGGTACTCTTCATTTAAAGTGTCCCCTGTACTGCTCCCAAAACACCATTCCTAGTGCTTGCCTGACTTTTACTTCAGTGGTATTTAAATCAGCCCCAAGAGCTGGGTTTGTGGGGTTTAGTGTTAGAAGCCTAGGCAGGTCTACAGCTAGAACAACTACAAAGCACTCTCCTGTTAGAAAGTGAAACGAGTGCACAGACACAATCATCTGTGTAAGAACAGGCAAACAAAAACACCACAAACCAAAACTTGGTGGTTCTAAACCAAGAGCTATTTTCTACCATCACAGTACTGTCAGCTGCTTTGTAGAGGGATCACTGGAAGACAACAGCACAGTTCTGAGCACTGGGCAGCCCCAGGCAGGCAGCAGTGTTCACTCTTCATAAAAGCCTTAGTAACACTACTAACAGCAGCTTGTCAAGCTGGGCAGAGAACATCCCCTTGGTTGTTGCACAAGCTGGAAGTCAGAAACACAAGGTGCAAAGACCTGTTTACAACTGGAGAGCTGAAGGCGAATTCAAGGTTACACAGACTTCACTCTCACTTTTATGCTTGTTTTATCTTTGCTCTCTTAAACAAGTCTGAAATGCTGGAGAGTTCTAGCCAGCAAGGGTTTCACCCACAGCTGATGATGGTCCTCTAACATGCCCAAGATGGCCAGATGCCTCTCAAACACAAGGGTAACACAAGGACACTTTGCACCTGCATCTTCTGGTCACATCCACAAGTTCAAGTCAGAGCATCTTTTGTCCTTAACTGCTTGATGGTTAGGAAACTATCAGTCAAGAGGTGTGTTTTAAGATAGTACTACAGAGCCAAAGCCACTGCTCCTCCAGGAGCTCTCTGGTGACAAAACTAAGTCTTGTCTTCATTCAGACTCATCTCCTGCTAAAAGCAACCCGTTACACAACCAAAAACATGACACTCTTGGCACCAAAGGTAAAGCAAGGAAAAGGGAACCTGACACTGTTGCTTAATGGTCAGGGCAGCAAGCCAGAGCAGAGCAGGACTGGGATCCTTCCTATTCCCTCAGCTATGTAGGTTATTTTATACATTACAGTAATCCTACAGCGGCCAGGCTCTTCAGAGCAGAAGATGTGCACAGACACAGTGGTAAACTTGACATTTAAATATATGCAAATCACCTATATACTTCATCACAAGGTACAAAGCATCTAAAGGAAAACAAGATTCTCAGATTAAAACCAAACAACAAGCTACACCAGCAGCACAAGGTCAGAGAGAACCATGAGCCATCAGTAGATAATGACAGAGCTGAGACCACTGCAAAAGACAAGACAGGACTGATAAAACCATTCTCTACAATACTTTGGAGACACTTTCCTTCTTTTACTTTTTACCTTCTTTTACAGGTCAACTGTGCCACAAGAGCACTAACATCAAGCACTGACACACCAACCCTGCATTTTCAGCTTAAATTAGTGCAGCAAAATTTGCCAGAGCCTAAGGCCTGTGTGTGCAGTCTGTCATTATCAGAGGAGAGTATCAGTTTAATAGGATGTGCAGCAGTGTGTGCTCTGGAGGAGTCCTGGCCAGACACGGAGTGTGGCTGGTCCTCGGCGCAGCAGCCCAAGGGGAACCCGGCCAAGAGAGCAGCCTCAGACCTTTGCACACTTCTCCAAATGCAAAACCCATAGTGAACTACAGGAGGATCCCAAGGAATCCAGACCTGAGGGATCACTAGAAAACAAAGTGACTTGATGTGCTTTGGATCCGCTCTTACCCCCTTAAGGCATATCAGAGAATTCAAGGAAGGAAGAGGCGTTCAAGTGAAGCTACAATCACACTTTGCTTTGAGCTGTTCTTGTGACCATTTTTGGGCATGTTTCTCAGCAAAAATGCACAGCCAGAAAGTTTGCAATGCAAACTTTACTGTGTGTTACTGTAAGTGGTCTGATATTGCTGAGCAAGGTGATCCAGGTGAAGCAGACCTACGCTGCTTTCATAGGAACAGTATGGAAAGGCACAAACACTTTTACAACCTAAAAACACGCAGAAGAGACTCGGCGTGTAGGTCACGCTGACCTCAAGAGCAATGCTGAGTTAAGGGTATTCCCCCACAAAGCTCACTTGTTCCTGCCCAAAAGGTATCACTTGTCTCCTGGGGCAAAAGTATAATTATAGGGCCACGTAAACAACAGCACTGAAGTGATCCAAGTTAAATAGGCAGGTATTTAGGGGTAAATTATGCTGTTAATTAATAAGTCATAATTAACATTTAAAGCTTAAAGCAGAATAATAAGCAAAAAACATGTCCTCATGATTTATGGCTCTAAGCTGACAAGCTAATGCTTTTTAATTTAACAGTGGTACGCAGCAGTTGGTGAATTACTTGCTCTGTTCCCCAATGTGTCTCTCCCAAGCATCCAGTCTTATGTGAGAAGCAAGTGGGATTGAAGCGGGCGTTTTTAAGTGTTTGGAGAGTTTGTTTGCCAAAGTCTTACACAAAAATCAAATCTTGAAGCTTACCAAGAGGTGCTTTGAGAAACCTGCGCTCAATTCCTTGTTCGATCTGAAGCAGGGCAGATGCCAAGTGGTGGACCACGTTATTGACTGGCTGAGGAGTACTTGTACTAGTTGATGCAGTGCTTGGAGCTTCGGTTTTTAACCCAACAAGTCTAGAACAGAAAAATGTTGTAAGGTTAACACACTTGAACACCACAGATGCTTGTACAGGTCTGTATCTGCAGCAGATTATTCTCACTTTGTTTACTGACTACAGACACAAGCAGACACTGCACAGGGGTGATGAGTTATCCCAGTTCTGGGGTTTGCTTAATTAGCCTGGTTAATCTAGGTAACTTTGTCACCTAACGATGACTTATCAACACTTCAAGGAACATTCATGACAAATCTCAATGCAGTTATTAGGACTTCCAGAAGATCTGATACAACCACCACCAGCTGCTTTACTGGAGATCCCTGTGAAGGTTATAGTCCCAGTAATTCTGCAATGAAAACACTTCCAGGAGCGAGCTGTAGCCTTGTAGGATACTGCTGTCTGCACAAGCTACACATAACCCCACAACTTTTAAAAATAAAATATATTAACCAAAGCCAGGAAATAATGTAACATGTATTGATTTGAGATTCTAAATTTGTATGTTGTCAAGCTTAGAGAATTTTTCTTAAATACCTTTGTATGTTAAAAAAGCCTGTTATTGATTTACCACTTCTAAACACCTATTGATTTAACATTCTAACATGTTCTCAACCTTGGAGGGTTTTTCTAAAACACCAACTCCTCATGTTACAACAAAAAACAGGGGGCAGGTTTCCAATAAAATATCCTTCTTTGACCATAGTGTAAGTAATTGTTTCAAAGAGTAGCTAATGCTTGTGGTTCAAGAAGTGTAGTGGTAGGAGAGCAACTCACACTAATGAAAATAAAATTCAATTTCTACTTGGGGTTTATAAAAAAAAACCCAACTAATTAAGACTGTCTGGATTCTGCTTTACTCTAGTGAATGGGAAAGGCCTTTGGTTGTCCCTGGGTTGGGGTTTCTTTTTTCCACACTTAAAAGCTGTTCATTATATTTTGCAGTCACGCACGTTTTGAGAGCCTGAAAGCAAACAGGGAAAAAAAAGCTGCACAGTTATTTACATTTCACTAGTCAAACTCCAAGGCCTTAATGAGATGTCACTCGCTCCGAGGTGGATAAAAAGCCCAGCATCAAAAGCAACCTGTCACATGATTGCAGCATCTCGTAGCCTCTGCTTCCATATGCAAGACTTTAAATTCGACTTCATTCGAGTCAGTATCAAATGGAAAAAAAAATTAAGCAACAAGGAGGTTTTTGCAGTTGAATTCAGAGTTGGCAATGGAGCAAGTGCCCAAGGTAAAGCAAGACAGGAAAGTTCTAACTTTTTAATTAAAAAGAGTGGAAAGTTTCTATTTTGTGGTTTTCAGGAAGCAAATGTCTGTAAATGAAGGATGACCCTACCCATTGTGCATGCAACTAGAGAAACTGGATCCAAAGGGCAGTCTTAAATGAAAATGCCAAATTAAGAAGGTAAAAAAACCTTAATGAACCTGAAAACTTAGAATACCTAAGGCAACAGCAGGTTAGTGCATTGAGTGCCCTCATTTAAGCTTTCTTCCTGCACTATTTCTACGTTCACATTCTATCAAGTAGTTTTATATGCACTAGGTAGATTTAGGCAGATCTGTTTCTGAGGATAGAGGTAGATTTAGGCAGGCCTCCATTTCTGAGATTAGAGGTAGTTTTAGCTAGATCTCTCTTTCTGAGAATATAGAAGTGCTCAGTTTCTGTAGGTCAAGCACACTGTACTCATGTTTGTTTTCAGTCCCACATCTGCCACAAGTGTTTAAAAATAAACCACAGTTACAGCAGCCCTGTGTGATTTGAGGCTTCCTCCCTTTTCCCGTGTTGCAGCTTGCTCTACAGGAAGATCAGAGAGCTCCAAGATCACATCAGATTTGCTGCAGCACTAAAGGGTAATCAGGAGTGTGGCCTGTTGCACTGATGGCCCTGGTGTGACTCCAAGAGCCACAGCGTCCAGTTCAACCAGTAATTTGTTACTATTTCCATTTCCCCTTTTAAACACTCCTCCTTTTTCCACAAAGTGGGGGTGTTTGGGGTTGGGGTGTTTTGGTTTTTTTTCTTCTTTTCTCCACCCTCTTTTGAGGGGAAAAAAAAAACACCCCAGGACTCGCCAGATGAATTTTTCTCTGCATTCCAAGCGATTTTAAAATGAATTCTAAATAATGTCACATATTCCATATTTGATAATGCATGTTCACTTTGAGCAGTGTAATATCTGAACAGATTGAGCTGTAGAAATTGGTGGTTCAGTCTCACATGGTAATAGACCAGTGTCATTTACAAAATAGGAATGAATGCAAAAATCTGACGTTTTACAAATCAAATCTTCACGTTGTTCCAAGAAGTGTGGGTAAAAAGAATTTAAACATTACAAAAGCCACAGCACTGCTATAGAACTCACAGGGAAGAGTTATTATCTAAATTCCAGCTCTTACCTGTCTTTGACAATGAACTTATCTTGATCATCAGTCTCCATTTCTTCGGCATCCTCATTCACAGTTTTAATTATACCATTCTCTTTGTTTTCGTCGTTCAGGAACTCATACCGCCCGTGTTCCAAGGCTGCTCTCCAAGACTGTCTGTCTGCAACCTGTATCAAACACACAAATCTGAAGTTTCTAAAGAATCAAAGGCCACAAGCCTTTAGCACAAATTACTGTCTATGCTTAATTAAATGTACACTGTTGGTAAAACCCACAGCATGCAAAACTTCCCCTTTCATTTACAGACTCGACGGCACCACTGTGCTCTACAGTTCACAGATACCTTAATAGCCCCCAATGTTCCTTGGTAGATCCTGTCTTCAATGTCCAAAAGAAAGTCACGAAGTCTCAGTTCAAGCTGCTTCTCTGCAGATACATGAGATCCATCATGGGCATTCTGCAGCCTGCCCCGTCCTGAAGGTGGTCTCATGTCACTTTGAGGTTTGTCTGCAGGAAACACCAAGTAACTTCATGTTAGTGGTCTGCGTTCACTCAAGTAGCTGCTGCTGAAGGAAACAGCAGTAGTCCACTGTAGAAAACACACATTCAAAGCTATTTTTCTTTAGTAAAAGTTGCTACCACCAGGCCAACTAAGGCATCTGATCCAACTAAGCAGAGTACTCTTTTAGGAGAAGACCTTGGAATTAGCAGCTGTTGATCTAAACTCTGGTAAATGTAAAAGTCATTCTTCTGCCTTAAAAAGCTTTCTGTGGTGGTAGATGATCAATAACTCTCTGCTCTAAGTGCAAGGGGGGGGGGGGGGAGGGAAAGAAAGAAAACAAA
>VXBP01001762.1:483890-624240 GCA_013400115.1 Rhinopomastus cyanomelas | reverse complement strand
GAAAGATCATCTAGTCCAATCCCCCTGCAACAGCAGGATCACCTACACCAACATTTCTAGTATTTTTCATATTTGATGATCCTTATTGTACAAAGGAACTCAGTTTTTCTTTCCCACCTAGATCATTATCATGGCAATGTTGAAAATGAGTGTGAGCCACTGACAACAGCAAAAACGAACAGAACAACACACAATCCCTTTTAAAAGTCTAACTTTAAAACAGATACAGATGACACAGGCACAGACTCGTCTGACTGTGCCCTCTAATTAGGCAAGAAAAAGGAACAAGACATCAAGATAATTTATGAAAAATACAGAAGAAGCTGATGATGGGTCTTGTCAGGCAAAAAACCTCTTCATAAGAGAACACAGACCTTCTCATCGCTGTATGAAACAACTTGGAGGTATTTCATAAAAAGTTACCAAGAAGCTGCTGCTAAGGAAATACAGGATGAACTTCTAGGATGCTCTCAGTTGCAGAAACATCTCCGTGTAAGTGACTACAGAAATACTCTCAATGTTTACACTGGCACAGTCTGATGTGTAGATGTGAAGAATCTCTTTTGGTTTGAAAGAGAATGCTTTTTCTTACGCAGAACTGAACCAGCAGCAATTGGCTTGCAAACAGCTGATGAGGCAAAGTTAAATGGATACTGGAATAAAATGAAGAGCACATATCCATTGTATTTCCATGCACTTTTGAGTGGGAATCAGAAAAGAGAGAAGGGCAGTCTGCAGCACAGGAGAATCATGGAGCAGTTATCCTTGTCCTGAAAGTCATCTGAATGACAACAACAGTGCAGCTGCTGATGTTCACTGCAGTAAAACTCCCTTTCCAGAGCACAGCAACATGTGGTCACTTACACATTGGTGTAAGGCCACTGCATCTGAATTCCCTTCATTCCTACTGAAGTTAAAAGTTCTTTTTAAAAATCAACATCATTCTATTTTTACATAGAAAAAGATGACCCTCTAACTGTAGAAGTTGGATTGCTTTAGGGCAGAAAGCAACACAAAATACAGACAAAAGTGCAGTAACTAGAAATACAGGAAAGCTGACACAACTTCACAAACCTGTCAAAAAGTTAGAGATTTTCCTCACATAAAAACACGAACATAGCTGTAACACCTTCAAACAAAAGTTTGACTACAATGCAGAAGCTCTGTCCTGTGCTAGTTTCCACCAAAAGAAATGGTAGATCAGTTATGGATGTAGTAGTACTTGGTATGTTCTTGGTACATCCTGGCAACACACTCAAGTAAATGCCACTCAGCTCTGCTGGGAGCAGTTTTCCCAACTCTGAAATCCTCCACAATAATTTGCCAGAATTCAAAACAAAATGCGATTTCTTGAAGATTATCCTTGGGAGGTTTCACTTTGCTAACATTCTTGGCCCACCAACATACCACAAGGAAGCCAGGGGCAAGCTAGTGCATGCAGTATTTTATCAGTGATTTGAACTAACATGTTGCCAACCAAAATACTGTCTAGGAGAACAGTGGGGGAGAAAAAAAAACAAACCCAAATCCTAAGTCTAGGATGGTTTCAGGTACATCCCTATGCTTTGAAATCCATAAACACAACACTGCTCTGCAGATCTCCTCTCGTCCTGCAGTGAGCCTCTCCAGAGCAAGGCAAAGTAAAATAGTATCAGCATGCAGTGCACTGGTGAAAACCTAAATACCCAACATGGCTACAAACCATCCTGGCTACATGATTCCTTCCTCCTAAAGGCTTTAGTATGACCCTACAATACATGACCACTCCCCTGTTTACAATAGGCCAGTAAAGGCTTTTGAATAATTCAACTGACTATTATGAATCCAGAAGCAATGTCATGGTCAAGGGGTTAAGGAGATGTTGAGATGATGACAATTCTAGAGTTCCTTTCCAGCCATAATGATTCTATGAGAGAACATGTCCTACTCAAACCAAGCTAAGAGTAATTGCTTCTCTTTGCAGTGTCCTCACTATCATACACTGCGGCTCCTCTCATCACACTGGAAATGTAGACAATCAATAAAGTGACTTACTTTTAGCTGATACTAATCTTTATTCTAAATATATTTAAATGTTCTAAATATAGTCCATATTTAACTTTATTTCAGTTAATCCCTTCCCAAAGCTCAAATTACTCCCTAGAATGTTTCAGAGCCAATCCCGTTTGACTAAGCAGTGAGAGAACTGAAAAATGAGGACTATTTTTTAGCCTAAAACAACAGAAAAACATCACCAAGATCCACCAGGAAAAAACAAAAGTAAGAGAACCCCCCTAAAACTATTCTCCACAGAGTGAAGCAAAGGTTAAGATTAATTATTGTTTTGGAAGTACAAATCAAATGAGCATTAGAGGTTTCTAGAATATTATAGAGGAATTACAGCACTAGAAGCAAATTAAGATCAGGAACCTTTCATTTACCTGGAATATGGAACTTTTCCACAGGAAAACTGCTTAGTTGTTCGTATATTCTACTCTTCTCTTGTAAAAGAGTTTCTTTTAAGGCACTCTCCCTATGTCCTCGGGAATTGAGAGCCTCTAGGAGTTGGTCCAGTTGTTCCCGAGAATTGTAAAAGCACCAACGGTTTGGTTTATATACTGGCCTTGGCACCTCTACGACAACACTGGTGTGTGAATCTTGGTCAATAGTGGAGGTAGATTCAGAGGATTTCAAAGACTCTCCAGTTGTACTGAATACCTGAGGTTCATCTGTGCAAGACTGTACACTATTCGGAAAGGAAGAGGTTCGAGGCAGCAACATGTCTTCTGTGAGACCTGAATAGTCCTCTTCTATAAACAATCCAGGAACGGAGGGGAAAATCCAGTAGCGTCGGTACAGACGGTCACGACCTAGCGGGGTGATATTTGTGCAGGCTGTTGCATTCTGAATCTTTTCTAACAGTTCCTTCTCTTTCCTTTGTTGCTCCTGTTTTAAAGCTTCTTCATCTTCAGCAGTAAGAGGTTCACTCTTTTCACAAGCAGTCTCTTCTTGTCTTGGAAATTCTTTATATCCATTTTGCCCTTTCCTTCCTAAAAGTTAAAACAACAACAATAGCACAGACTTAGCAATTCTTTCTTTAAAGCAGAAACTCAAGCCAAGGTTGGGTTTTGTTTCTGCCCCTTTCCAACTACCCAAACTTAAAACCACCAAGAACCACCAGCTCAGCTAAGAAATGATACTGGTTTTATCATAGTTCAAGTGATTAATCCTCATCCTTCAACATAGAATCATAGAATCATTAGGGATCGGAAGGGACCTGGAAAGATCATCTAGTCCAATCCGCCTGCAATAGCAGGATCACCTAGACCAAGTCACACAGGAACCTGTCCAGTCGGGTCTTGAATACCTCCAGTGAGGGAGACTCCACAACCCCCTCATAGACATAACATAGAGCAAGTTATCATCAAAGTACTTCCCTTTGCAAAAATTAGACCAAGTCTCGTTTACTTCATGATATTTAACATGACCAAAAAACCCACACCAAAAGTTTTAAAGCACAGAAGTCTGTTATAAACATACTGTGATAAACAAAAACTCTAGCAGTTTCTCTACTGAAAACCAACCATTTTGGAAACTATTTGGAGGAAATTAAATCTAGAGACAAGTCTGGTTGCATTCACACAGGTTGCCTCATTAACAAAGGCAAACTAAGTCCAACCACTTATTAGAAGGCAAACTAAGTCCAACCACTTATTAGAACATTTTCTTTACAATACCTGTTGTTTTTACAGCTTCCTAATAAAAATAATCACAGCCACACCATATCCCACTAGATAAGACTCCTACAACTCTTTCTCTTGGAAGACAAGAATCACAAGTGTGAAAGAACATACAGTTGACTGCTAGAACTACACCAGGCCAGCTCAATGTACTTAATGGCCCGTTATGATCACACTTGGTGGAGTTTTTAACAGTGTTCTTTAAAAATTTACAGAAAAGATTGATACTTAATAAAAAAAAAATCTATTATAAACCCCAACAAACTTCCCAGGCGCATGCATACACATACATGGAACAGGCTGCCCAGGGAGAGGGTTGAATTGCCACCCCTGGATGTGTTTCACAGTCACGGACATCTGGAGCTTAGGGACAGGGTTCAGCAGCAGCCTTGGGACAGTTTGGGTAATGGTTGGATTAGATGGTCTTAAAAGGTCTTTTCCAAACTAAATGATTATGTGTACACAAATGACCAAACATAGCGTTACCTCTTCCTCGTTTTTTGTTTGGTCCCAGCTCTTCTTCATCCTCTGTCACTGTGTCCATGTCTTGTTCTTTACGTTCAATTTCCTTGCTCTCTGTACTAGTATCAAGCTCTTCCCGTTCCTCCTCCCTGATACAATAAAATAAATGAAATGGGAATTCAGATGCTGTGATCTAATGCCAGTGTATAAGTGAGCAAATAAAAGCTGAACAGAACAAAAAAGAAACAACAGAATATGGTATTGTCAACAAAAACACTCTTTCCCTCTCAAAACTACTTAATCAAATATGTAGAATGCTTATTTAAAAATAAATTATATACATTAAAATCCAGAAGAAACTCCCTGAACTGTAAATGGAGTTGCATATCAAGGACTAAAACCTATTCATTGGTATTCATTCTAATTTTAAAAGCATTACTGTCATCAGATCCTTTCTTGAGACATCTTAGTGGAATTCTACTGACTTGCATTTTTAATTCCCACAACCAAAAATTTTGCTCATCAAAATGTAACTTGTTTTAGAAAATGCTTATCACACAATTTTCTTCCCTCATCTAGGAAATATAGTTAAAAACCTATAGAACTACATGCAACTACTATGGGACAACGTTTACTTGGGGGTTTGGTGTTCGGGTTTTCTTTCAGTCACAGTTTGAAAAACACAAGATAAATCTGTCTCTGGCTCACGCTCACCTTTTACAAGCAGATTTATGTAACTAACTCCCTTCCTCAAGCAGGTAAGGACATAGTGCTGCATGTGTACTTTGATTTGTTTTCTGGAATCACTTATAGCTGCGTGTACATGAATTTTGCCACCTGAAACCATACAGCTTTATTAACAGAACACTTGGGTTTTATGCAAATCAGCTGGTATAGTGCAGCAGTTTTGTATAAAATGCTCTTAAATATAATTTACAACTGCTCTGTGAGGTCTGTATTACCTAGCTCAGATCAGACCAGTTCTTCAAATTAGATAACAAACTGGAGAATAAACAGAATAGAATAAAAGAATAAATAGATCAGATTTTCCAAGTTTATGTCAGCAGGTGGAACTGCCAAGCTTTCAACAGAATTATAATAAAAATTTCATTTAAAAAAAACCCCTCACTTCCATAAAGCAATTCTGGAACATAGGGGAGACAAATAAAATCATGAGTTCTGAACTGAAATGATACCTTTGTATGTGAGCAAGTCAATGAAAACCACATAGCTAAGGTCTGGCACATAACTGACAAGTGCTGTGTGTCACAGAAACACTACGTATCATACCCAGCAGGTACTTCTGCAGCGGGATTCCTCTGCTCCTCTTCCTTCAGCTTTTCTTGTTTCTCTTTCATTTTCAACTCTTGTTCTTTTAGCCTTTCTTCTTTCCTCTTACGTATCCTAACAGGAGATAGAAAAATAGTTGCCATTAAACTAGTGTCTGATTTGGCTAGTTTTTTTCTTTTAAACAGCATCACCAATCACCGAATCATAGAACGGACAGGGTTGGAAGGGCCTTAAAGATCATCTCGTTCCAATCCCCCTGCACAGGCAGAGACACCTTCACTAGGTTACTCAGGGCCCCATCCAACCTGGCCTTATTTGCAAGGACCATAAATAAGAATAACATGGGAAGGGACAACACTTAGCACAGTAAAAGTTTCACTCCTGTCTAGAGTCTCAAGCAACCAGTATAAAACCCAAACACAACTACTGTTTCTCATATGTCCTCTGCAATCAATAAATTAATGTAATTTGCAGCAACAACAGTTTGCTTTCCGTATCCTGTTACCTTGCTGCCGCCGCCTCTCGCTCCTTGCGATGCTGTTCTGCCTTTAATTCTCTGAATTCCTGTTTTGCCTGTCGCAACACGTCAACGGAGTCCTCAATGAAATCTCGTGTGGAGACAAGAGTCAGAAGTTTCCCACAGAGGGCATGAAGGATCTTCATCTTTTCTCCTAATAAAATTCAGACCAGTTTTTGCATTTCATTATACAACTGATAAATGAGCCCTCACCTCACACAATCCAAACTGAAGACTGGTTCTCACTCAAGAATAGGAGAACACAGGCAGAGACACCTTCCTCAAGCTCCACTTGTAGTGCTCAAGCTCCACTTGCAAAGAGGTATTTCCTGAAATACCAGCCTGTTTTAAAATGTATTAAAACTTTTAACACCAAAGGAAGATCTAAAACTGCAACGTTATAATCAAAACTGAGACAAAGAAGCAGTCACTTTTTTCTCCATTTCCAAGTAAGAAACAAACCCCAACCAGAACAGCAATAAAAGCAGGGGCTGAATCAAGCAATCAGGTGCTTCTCCCCTTCTGCAAGTAAAGTTTTTAAAATGTGATTTAGAAAATGCCACTCAGAAATAATGTGGCTGCCTAGCCCCACAATCTCTGAACTGGTGGGACCTGCTTGTGTGGACTGGATGTTGGTCTAGGTGACCTCCAGAGGTCCTTTCCAATCAAAATTATTGTGTGATACAGTAAATTCTGACCATTACGGATCTGAAGCAGTCACAAAACCCACCACTTGATGGGCTATCTCTACTATTTGTTGTGTTTCATTACCTGGCAACAAATCATACACTGAGGTACTTGAAAGCTTCTTCAAGAGACCAGGATTACTTAATCTCAGCTCCATGCAAGCATCATCAGTAGCATCAAACCCTCCTCGTTTCTGGTACCGGTATTTTGCATTGGCTGATGTTACATCAGCGCCTGACGCTAGAATGTGAAGTCTGAGAATCTCAGAAAGGGTGCAGCTATCAAGATCCAAGTTTTTCAGATTGCAGCCTACAGTCGAGAAGAGCAAACAGTTATTTCAAAATAGAGACTTAAATGCAGATAAAAGTATTAAAAATGTGCTTTAATATACAGAGAAAAGTAAGAACGGTAAGAAAACAAGAAGTGAAACCCACACATACCCTGATGTAACTGGGGCCATGCAGCTGCCAAAGTTGCAACTGCAGACAGTGCAGATTTTGTGGGGTCTGCATCTTCATCCAAAGCCTCTGTTAAATCTTTAAGGAAATAAACACTTTATTCTAGTGCAAGTTAAAACTTGTACTGTGGAGGGGAGGAAAGCAAGCCAGTTTTTACAAGTCGCAGACAAAGCAAAGAGGGCCAATATTTACACAAGCATCAACAACAAATTCAAAACTCAACATCCAAATTACAATCAACAAAATCTTTAAAAGCAACTAGGGATCTGACTAAAAGCTAAGGACATGCACCACATGCTACACACTGCTCTCCCTACAAGCTGGTAAAGCATCCCCAACACACAAAACATGCACAATGGCAACACAAAAGCAGCAAAAACAAAGCCATGAACATACCTGAAAGCAAAAAACAAGTAACAGTGCAACAACTCCTCTACCTCCTTCTCTCAAATTAACTGTTATTTCCTATCATCATCTTAGGAAAGGCCATCCAAACCAGTCAGATCTTTGGATACTGGTCATCACCAGTCACTGAATACTCAGACAGAGTCTTACTGTTCAGTACAGTTTACTAAGCAATACAAATAAACAGTATTTCAACAAAACAAGCATCTGCACTTGATCAGGAGCATCACACTTCAGCAAACTGACCAGGAAAGCAGGGCAGAGAAAAGGAGAAACAGCAAAACACCTGCAGCTTAGCCAAAAGATTCCTTAGCACTTACAGGTATTTCTCCAGAGGGTTGGCAGAACTTTTTCAGCCTTGTATCCTGTTTCAACAATATCACTTTATTCAAGTCCAAATCTTTGAGCAGTTAAAGTCACCAAGCCAACAATAACGAGCCACAAATGCAAACCACATCACAAACAAGTCTCACAACAGTCTTGTACGATGGTTGATGTCGTTTGAAAACTGTCCTCCAGACATTGCAAAAACTAACCTCTGCAACTCTCCTCTCACTGCACCTGTGTAACAGGGTTTGAGAAAGTTCTGGAGGTACCAGAACCCCACAGCCACGGGGTTCTCTATTGCAGAAACACTGCCTGTAGAGAATTTAAGGGAGCAACCATGCTGACTACTACTAACTTGGTTAGACAGAACCACAAAGCCAAGAACGTGTAATTCTTTTATGGGAAAGAAAATCCTTGAGCAAGAGTGACAAGAAGTCAAATTGAAAGTGAATTAAAGATAATGGATGAAGTGCCCACAGGTCTGCTTAACTACAAGCAAAATGGCAGATTTTTGCAATTGCCAGCCCCATGTAGACAAAATATGAGAGTTAGATCACAGGTTGGTTTATTTTGATCAGTCCTAATAAAGAATCTAATAAGCTATTCTGTGATTACCTGATAACGGAGTCCTCGCTTACGCTGATCAAGCAATGCTCTTACAAGTTAAAAGCTACCATTTAGTTGCTAAATTCAATAGTAATTAAAGCTTGTTGACACTGTACAAAATGTGTAACTTGATTGCATTACCAAGAGCAGGCTCTATCACTGAAGCTAGAGCCACGTTTGTATAAAAAGACATGTTATAAATCATACATAAATCTTAAGCATGAGAATATGCATAGACTTCAAGGGAAGTATTAGAAGAACCTCCCTGTACCTCACATCTGCCTTATGGAGGAACCTCAGAATTCACTTGCTCTCAAACAGGGAGTGTTTCTGATGTTCCTCTCTATCTCTAGGTACTTGGTAGTACACCTAGGAGTTGTGGATGCACACTCAAGTCTTGAAGGACAATGAATATAAAATTCTCTATTACAGCTGTGCTGGGCAGTTTTAGTTTTTAATCTAGTTAGGTCTGGAACGGCTTTTTTTATAGCTAAAGACCTTTGAGAACAATTAGGAAAACACCTTGTTTCCTGACCCTCAGGAGAAACAACTCCAGTGCTGAAGGAAGAGGAGGAAAGTGAAGAAGAGTCTTCTTCACCTCCAAAACATAAGCAGCGCTGTTAAAAGCTTATTATGCTGTGCTGGATACAACTGTAGTACCAATGACCTTACTTTTTCTCTGTTCCCCTCCATGCCTGGTTAAAAGCTTTAACTCTGGATAACAGAGAAAAAACAAGGCCATTTACATACAATATCCATGCATAATAAGATGAGGTTAAACAAAAGAATGACAAAATCATGCAGTTTAAAGTTAATTCCAGTGGAATTTCAGTTTTTCAGCAGAAAAATTAAGGATCTGACCTTTGGTCTCAGCATCAGCTATTTGATCTTTGGCCACTTCCTCTTCCTCTTCGGCCATTGCCTGAAAGATGGCAGTCAGGAAGAAAAACAGCAATTCACATAGTGGGCCTTCAGTGTCATTTCCTACAAGAGCTTCCTCTAAAACTTCTGTGAATAAAGTTTAAGAAGCGTCACTTTTGCCACAAAGTTGGAAAACAATTATGTACTGAAGAATGAAAACAGTTTTTTCCCCCTTCAGGTTTGATAATCAAGTTACTTTTCCATCATTTAGTGCAAACATTCCTAAGGTGATGCTGCCAGAAACTTCTGACAAAACAACTTAATTTTCTTAGTATATGACTGCAAAAGTAAAGTACAAGTAGACATTTTAATAAGTGGATAAACAGCAACACTGCAATTAATTTTGACTTTATAAACACTGCAGAAGTTGACAGTGAAGAAAACCCCACACAAGCACTGACACATTAAAGCTGCACAGAAAGTGTTGTAGCACTGGTACTTGGGAGCACTTCAGATGTTTGGTTGCTCGGTAGGAGTAGGGACACCACAAAATTGGGGCACCGTGCCACAGAAACGACAACTTGCCTAAAGTCACTCCTTCGGGAAATTCGTCTTGAAGATCAAAAAGTTCCCCAAAAGCGTATAAGAACTCCAGAACCATCAGAGCGTCGCCAAAGATCTCAGGAGGAAGTCTCGTCTTCACTGGCATTGGGATGGGAAGTTCCTGCAATCCAAAGGGATTCCTTATTATTGCATTTGGTTTCTGCAGAGTTCACAAGTGACTAAACCAGACTTTGACTCTAAGAAGTGTATTTGCTTGGTTTCTTTATATTTTACTGAAAGCAGTTCTGCAAGACACACAACAAATGATCAGTGACATCTGTGGTAGCACTAACTTTAATTTTGCACATGCAACCTGGACATGAATCTGTTGATTGTTCATAGCAGCTTATTCATGAAGTTGAACAGTCTTGCATCTTTTTCAAGGGAACTCAAATTCACTACAAGTTGAGAACACTGGCTGTCAAGAACTGTCCTTTCAACCTTATTTCACAACAGTTTTGACTGAAAGTTTGCTGGAACCGTGCAGATATGCAGGAACAAACAAATTCTTTACAAGTTACTCATTGTTACTTGCAAAGACAAGCAAACAAACCTCAAATGCATGCACATAAAAACACATCCATCTAACACCAGGATTGCAAGATCACGTCTAACGACCGAGCATTCTGGTATTTGGGGGTTTATGTGGGGAAGACAGTTAAAGACTGAGAGCTGGGGCTCTTTAGTTTGAAGAGCAGCAGGCTCAGAGGAGACCTCATCACACTCTACAACTACCTGAAACAACATTGTGGAGAGGTTGGCGCTGCTCTCTTCTCACAAGCAATTAGTGACAGAACCAAAGGGAATGGATTCAAATGGGAGGTTTAGACTAGATACCAGGAAGAATTTTTTCACAGAAAGGGTGGTCAGGCACTGGAATGGGCTTCCCAGGGAGGTGGTTGAGTCGCCATCCCTGAATGTGTTTAAAGGTCATTTGGATGAGGTGTTGAGGGATCTGGTTTAGGGGTGAATGTGTAAGGTAGGGTAGATAGTTGGGACTCGATGATCCCAGGGGTCTTTTCCAACCAGAGTGATTCTGTGATTGCTGAGGACATTTTAAAGGGAGCTGATGTAACCATGTAATGACCACATAACAGAGACACCACCACCAAATGACAGACAACAGCATCTAACACTATTTGACTTTGAAATTAATATATTGATGCAATTCTTCAAGGTTTGTCTGCACCTAACATTTGCTTAACACAGTCTGGTAAGAAATTCCAGAAGGTTGGCTCCTTGCCACAAGGTGGTAGTTCACAGATACTGACAAGAAGACGTCAAATGCTGTGCTTTCAGCACAGCAGAGGGAGGTATTTCAGACGTGTCCTGATAAGCAAATTTTATGAAAAGCAGTCACGGTGTGAGTTCTTTCCTCTTGCTTCCTCACCCAAGCTCATATTCTTGTCAATTTTCACTCTAGTGATGATACTGCCTTTCCCTCCATTTTTAGTTTTACAGTTGAAACACAGCAGCAGTCACAGACTTGTTCAGGTTGGAAAAGACCTGTGAAATTGTGTCCAGGTTTGAAAACAAGACCACTAAACCCCGTCCCTAAGCTCCAGAGCGCCACAACTCTGAAACATGTCCAGGGATGCCAATTCAACCCTGTCCCTGTTGGGCTTTGTTTCAAGGCCTGAGGACCCTTTCCATTAAGATGTTTTTCCTAAAATTACTCCCTGTGGCAGGGTTAGACAAGCTAATGCCCCTTCTGCCTTCTGCAACCACAGTTTTGATTCCTTCAGTACTCAAATCTTTGAAGGAACCCCAGTTTACTCTAGGTGCACTCATGTTGTGTACTGAGCAGAGAAGCCTGGCATGCTTACTACTCTCTGCTCAGTAAGATCGGTGCTTTAAAAACACATCTGTGCCACATTAGGACTGAGAACACCCTGTAAAGTTTTTCTGGAGGGTGAAAATGCAGATGCACAAGACCCTATTACCATCACCTCTGAGAAATATTACATGGCTGCAGGTGATTCACAACCCCTAGCATTCAGGTAAGATCCAGATCTGCCTCTGCAAGAGCAAATTTAGCTTGGGGACCTAGTCAAGTATGAGCTTGAGCTATTTTGAATTCCATCATACCTTAAGGTCATCACATTCCATATCTTCTCTAGGCTTACTCCACTGTTTCAGGTATTCCACGTATTTTCTTTTCTCTTCACGCAGCTTCTCTCTTTCCTGAAGAAGTGTCACAATTGCACACCAAATACAGTCAGATCACCCCAATGTAATTTCCAGAACGACACTGCTTACTATTTCAATCACACTTACAAATGAATCAAAAACTTCATACATTATTTCATTCTAGTTCAATAAGTTTTCTTTCACATAAGATACTGGAAAAGATGTAAATATTTACCACTACAGTTTCCTTGTAAACATGATTTTTTAGCTTTTTTCCCCGTTGGTTGGTTTTGTTGTGTTTTGGGTTCTTTTAAATACAAGTAGCAGTCAAAAAATAAAAATCTAAAAGTAAGAGTATTTATGAAAAGCTGCACAAAAAAACCACCCCACCAAAATCAATAGTGGATGTGGCTGCGGTAAGATACAGTGGAATAAATAATCTCTTCAGATTCAAGAGACAAGAACTATTTAGCCATTTCTACTCAAAGAGAAGCCACAAGGAAACCAACCACCACTTAATACGCTGTGATTCCGACGCACTTAACACTTGAGTAGTGGAGAGCTATCCAACCACATTGTCATGTGTTATTGGCAAAATAAACCAAACCACCACATTCCTTCAGAACTGAGTTCAAAGTGAACTCTTTGTGAACTTCAATTATAATAGAGAGCACTATCCAGAAATACAGATCCATAAATCACACCTCCTCACTGTCTATTCTTCTAAAGTGAATTTCTATGAATTGAAGAGTTAATGGAAAATAACTTGAAGCAATGAAGAGACAAGTAAACTAGAAAAAACATTTCGCTGTTCCGATTTGAAATACACGAGCTGCAAATACATTACTTTTTCCTTTTCTATTTTGAGCCTCTCTTTCTCTTCTTTCTTCTTCATCCTTTCTTCTTCCACAATCTTCTTTAACTCTTCTCTCTTTTTTTCCTTATCTTCTTTCTCTTTCTTCTTAGCTTCTATAGCATTTGCCTTCTCTTGCTTTAATTTAGCTTTTTCAAAAGCTACACAGGAAGAAACCCAAACAAACAAAAAGTTATTTTTTCTTTTAGAAAATGTTAATTTTATTTAACTGTGCTAAACAAACTGATCTGTTTATAATTACCATATGAAAAAGATATTGTTACAAAGACTGAATTGTTTCTATGCCAACCAGAAATTCAATCACTTTAAAGTTCTTTAGACAATCAGAATTCTTAGTATTAAACATGTTTTACAAGGTTGTCATCGCTGTAATAAAGTCCAATTTCTCTGCTTTTATGAATACGCTGAAGTTTTACTTGTTTATTGTTTTCTACCAAGTGACAAATAAAGATGAGAACTGATTCCAACTGCATATAATTCCAGCTGCATATTTAGAAGTGACTGCTTAATAAGAGCGTGTCGTGACTAGGTGTGGCATAGAACAGTGGAGCAATTTGTGCTGGCAAAAACCTTTAAATAAGTGATCTTTAAATACTGAATTATTAATTAATTACTGAAAAGTCAGTACATGTGAGACCCGCTTAATGGTTCAGTGGGTTTTGTGCAAGTTTTACTTTGGTCACACAGTTTAAGCTGAACTTTAATTAGTAATAAATGTTATTGCCTGAGGAGACCCAGATTTCTTCGTAGTTGTCTGCAGAAGAACAGGCAGATACAAGCTTCCACTTTGGGTGGACAGGCAGCATCTGCCGACCCACACACGGGCTAACAAAAGGGGGTCTGGGGACTCACCCCTTTAACTGACTGAAAAAGAAAGCTAGAACCACCATGAAGAAAACAGATCCTGACTTCTACAACCAAGTGGATGGCTCTCAAAATATGGGCTAGACTGCTTTTACACAGAGCTACTACACACACCAGCAGTGCTCACCCAACAAAGGGGAGCAGTGAAGCTAATCCCTCATAGTCCTCCACATACACAGGCTGATTTTTCAAGGTACTTGGTATCTGGCTTCCTTTTCACAACACTAGTAAAGTGCTATAGCAGCTTTTGTGAGAGACTTGATGCATGTCAGTAACTGTCACTCTGTGCTGTTACTTCTCACACATAAATAGATGCCAGTTCTGCAAAAGTGGACACACAAGGTTAGTGGAGCTGGTAAAACCTCAGTATCCCCATCTCCTATGAAGGAATGGCTGAGCAGCTCAGACAACTTTGCAGTTATTTAAGCAGTTGTTGGACTAGTAACTACTAGACACCCCTGAAATTCTAAAACATTCTATGATAACAGGAATGAGAGGTAAAAATGAGAAGCTGACTGAAATGTTTCCAGAGATGAAAGCCTTTCCTCAGCAAGATCAGTGCTTATAATCCAGGAGAACATGTCTTTGTCTGAGCTTTGTCTCCTCAAGAAGGTGCACCAGTTTACCTACTTAAACCCATACAAAAGGCATGTTGGTCTTTTTACTTCATTCTTCAACTTGTCTAAACTAGGTCAAAACTAATTAAATTTGCCTGAAATAAAAGCCTCATAAGCAATTTGTGCTTTTTTCAATTAGAAAAACTGGCAAATATACTATAAATAGTCTTGCAGAACATTTAGACATACTTTAAATCCTTAAATACATCAAGATATCTTCAGAAAGACTTAAGGGATTATGACAGAATGAGAAATTTTGAGATAGTTTTTCCATTTACAGATTTTCCTCAGATAGATACGTGTTAAATGTTCAAGTTTTGATGAACTTCAGCTGGTAAAATTTGTACATCACTCCACAATCCAAACTGCACATTTATTTTGCTATTTATCCAGGATAGAAATCACAAGAGGACCACAAGCCTCCTACATTTCCCCAGCTTATTAAAATGAATTTTAAAAATCAATAGATTCAGGAAACAGCCATTCTAACCACTGGTAGGAGCATTTTGCAATAGTGCTGTGGTGGTGCACTCACTACATTTTCCTTCGATGAGCACACCCCAAAAATACTAATTATGGCCTCCTCTCAGACCTGCAAAAACTGGTTCCACTAGTCACAGGACTAAACCTCAACTTACCCATAGTCTGCATATCTTCCTTTTGCTTCTGGAATCTTGCCTTCTCCCTTGGTACTTTACTTTTGTTTCCTGGGTTACTTCTTTTAGCAGGAATCTCATCCTCCTGATAGTAAATTGAGAGAGTGGAAAACAAAAAAAAAAAGAGACCATAGTATCTACAGTGAAATGACCAGCAACAGATATTCCTGTTTTTTCAACAGTTCTCCAAAACAAGAATAAAAACCCGCTGTAAGAGTTTCTCCCACAAACACACTAAGTACTCAGACACCCTGCCAAAGATCTGGGGGGGAAGAGAAACCCCAAAATATTTTCTTGCAGCTTTCTTGTTAAATCAAGTAGTTTAGAGCACTGAATTCCACTGTGTTTAAACACACACAGGTGCCATAACTATCTGAGGATACAACTGTAGTTGTATCTGGGAGTTCCAAGGTCAAGGTTTTCAGCAGCATATTCATTAATCACTCCCTGCAGGGACAGGTAGTCTATGTGCCCTCCCTACTTTATCGGTGGGACCACAGAAGTGATCTGTCTGCGTCTTTGTGTGGACAACGTAACTACTTACAAGACTAGGTGACAACTTTGGAGGTCTCCCCCGCCGCCTGCTTGCAGGACTGAAGGTAAATGTGGGTGGGTCATCAGGAAAGAAGTAGGAGAAATTTTGTTCTGATAGATTATATTTTGCAATTGACGTTGCCTGGGTAAGAAGGGTAAGATTTTCACACTGAGTATTTGTGCTTTAACTCAGCAAAAGTATCAGCTAATCAAGGAATCATTAACTCACAACAAGAGACAGTAAAAGTCACTAGATTCTCAACTGGCCAGCTCAAGACACAAAACAAAACTGAAATAATTTAAAGTGTGGTGTAGAGTAAATGGTGGAAGGAGTACAAATCTGAAAAGAGACTTTGGCCACATTTGGTAAGATTTTATTTCTTCAGTGTCTTTTAGCAACACAGCAGGACACAGAAGTCTCCCCAGCAAGTTACTGAAATGTGTTAAAATCTACTTTTGACAGAAAAAGCACATAATTGTCTGTCATACTGAAACACTTCAGGAGGAAGAAAAAATTCAGGATTTCTCCCCCAAATTTCCTCTTGGTTCTATCAACCTGGTGACTTTGGGAAACCTGCCCTTATCAAGTGATACAGATGAGGATACAAAAGGAGATATTCACATGGGATGTGTTCATCTAACTGCCATCAGGAAAACAAGGAGACATTCCACAAAAAGCCCAAATGAAGAGAAAAAGTGATGAATGCTTGCTTTTACAGGATACAACAATATTGCTGAGGAAAACAAAGCAAAGCCTTAACATCCAATCACTAGGCCCAGCACACCGTATCACATCAAAACACGATTGCTAACAAGTCCAGAGAAGGAGGTGATTTATCTCCTTCAGCTCAGTTTTCTACTTCCTTAAGAGAGAGGCTTTAAAGCTAAAACTTATAGGGAAATTGGCTGCATTCATTATTCTCCAGCTTTCAAGAGAGAGGACCCCCACTGATGCTCTCATCTCAAGCCTCCCTGTGCAGGATTAGCAGTTACACAGCTGTGGATTCCTCATAAAAAAACCAAAACACAAAATACCAGACCTAACAAACAAACATGCTATTTCCTAAAAGAAGATGAAGTTCAGGGTCAAGGCTGCAATGTGTGAAAGAGTGAGGCTTCTCCTGCAGCACAGCAAGCGAGACAGGGGAAAACTGCTGCCTACTTGCTAAGAGAGGAAAAGCTGCTCAATTCCTCATGCACAAGGAAACAAACATTCTCAGAGTCATCTTGCGCAGAAGCGAGCTTGAGTCTGAATTGCACTAAGTATCACCGTCCCTCTCTGCATATGATGGCAAAAATACACATCTTAACATCTTCCACTATCTAAGGCCTCAACAAGAGCCCATTCCAGTGGTCTCTGGTACTTCTGCCTCACTCAAGACTGAATTCAAATCCAGAGTAAAATATCTTCCAGCTAAAAGCATCATGAACCAATAACATTAGCCTACTGTACCCAAAGCAAAACCAGCTATCTTTTATTTGACTCACAAATACCAGCTGCATACTCTGAAGAATGAAAACAACTCATGTGTTAGACTAAGCAAAAATATCTTATAATAAATAACATTTTTCTAGGTAAAAGCTCTCATTTCTATTTCAGGGATGTTCCTAAACTGGTAGTTGAACTGACAACAGAATTAAGTTCTCCTTCACGTACAGAAGATGAACTACCATCTCATGCACAAGCAAATTTAACAAGAACCTGCTTTTACAGAAAAAAATAATAAAAAAAAAAATCACAGGATTCATTCTTCTATTTTGCAAAAGTCAACTATTAAATCAGTATGTTTTACTTTCAAAAAGAACCTTGAGGTAGTTAAAAAAAGGAAGCTTTGAGCAGCTCGTAAACAAGTCAACATTCTATCCCATAACTTATTCCTTCTTATTAACCTTAGTTTTAGTCTGTCTTACCTTAGTTTTAATGACTCCATCATGTGGTTCACAGTGTTGCTTCAGAAAAAGTTTAAGTCTGTCACGAGAAAAGAGGTGCTTCCTCCGGCTGCAGTAAGAACAAAAGGCAACTTTATCAACTAGCATCTTCAGTTCTTCTCTGAGCACAGCTCACCGTGCAGATCACCTAACAGATCTGAACAGACCTTTCTCTCATTTTCTTAATTACAAATCACACCCTTACAACTAACAGCTGCTCCCTGCAACCTCAATTCCATTAAAAATGGAACTAAATTCAAGTTAAAATAATATTTAAGAAGCAAATTCAAACTTGTAAGGAGTTGATATCTGTGTTAATACTAGTGAAGCTTGGAATTCTTGCTGCAGAAAGCCTGTCTTGCTCCAGAAAGCTGTGAAACAGCGTTCTGCTTCTAATCAGTAGCTCTAATGCAGTACTTGAAAATATTATTTTATATCAAAAACATTTTACAGTGACAAAGTACAACTTTAACTTTCATATGCTGGTTTTGTTACCTTAGTTGAGATGCTTTAACAATAACAGTTTCATACAAGTCTTTTTTAATAGGTTCAACTCTGTACTTGAACAGAGAAGGATCAATTATGGCTTTCTTCTCCCTAAAAACAGATTAAAAATAATAAAGAGTTAACTACAATCACAAACCAACAGGTCTATATTGCATGTTCACTATATTTATACGCCTACACGATGAACCCCCTGAAAATTTGAGCAGCAAAGACAATTTCTTAACCTAGAAAAGTTGGCAGAAGTGAAGACCTATATCAAAGCCAGTTCCTACAAGGAACAGGAAAGAATGAAGGATGTTGGTTTTCTTAGCAAGGAGATGGGAAGGAAGAACAAGAGGGAGAAAAGTTACAATACATCACTAACCCTCAGAAAATCATGTCCTTAATACTCCCAGCAGTCACAATAGCAACAGCACAGCAGGAAAAAGGAGAAATCCTGCTGGTGGCCAGCAGGATGATCATTAGCCAGTAATGGACCCTTCTGGCCAAGAAGGCAAATGACATCCTGGGCTGGCTTAGAAGCAGAGTGGTTAGTAGATCGAGAGAGGTTCTCCTCCCCCTCTACTCTGCCCTAGTGAGATCTGGAATACTGAGTCAGTTCTGAGCTCCTCAGCTGCAGAAGGGCACAGAAGAAGTGCTTGAGAGAGTCACAAAGATGATGAAGGGAGTGGAACACCTCCCTGATGATGAAAGGCTGAGGGAGCTGGGTCTCTTGAGCTTTAAAAAAAAAAAAGGAGACTGAGGGGTGACTCTATTAATGTTGATAAATATAGAAAGGGTGGGTGTCAGGAGCCAGGCTCTGCTCAGTGTCATCTAATGATACGAGAAGGGGCAATGGGTGTCAGCTGGAACACAGGAAGTTCCACATCAATCTGCGAAAGAACTTCTTTGAGGGTGACAGAGCACTGGAACAGGCTGCCCAGGGGGGTTGTGGAATCTCCTCCTCTGGAGAAATTTAAAACCCGCGCAGACATGTTCCTGGTTGACTTGATCTAGATGATCCTGCTGTGGGGCAGGGGGACTGGACTGGATGATCTTTCGAGGTCCCTTCCAATCCCTAATATTCGGTGTGATACAAGGAAGGAGTATAAAAGACAAAAGTAAAATAAAATGAATCAAAATAGCAGCCATAGAGCTACAGATCACATCTCCAACTGAATAGCCCCAACCTGATTTCTAAGCACACCAAGTTTTTCCTGTTACTCTGTGTTTCAAATTATTTTAGTTTCCAATTCATATTCCTGAAATCATATTCATATTCCAGTTCATATTCCTGAAATCATCTTCCATAAATCAAAATTTCAAGTAAAAATTTTGCTTCATGCAGAAGAGGACGACAAAGTGTCATCCAGTGCACGAGAAAGCTTTAAAAATTATATGAATTATCTCGTCACTCTGACATAAAAGCCATATTTAAATATACAGAGAATTAGTTAGCAAAGGTTAGACTCATTTTGCAGCAGAAATTTTCAGCAAGTCTTCACAGAACAGCTCTGGCAGAGCACCAGACCCAGAGGAAACCTGGAACATCTGGTAACTTGGCAGGTGAAATCTGGAACTGTCTCCCCAATATTTCATACCCATTAAATAACACGATCATTTATGGTCTCCTTATGCTCCATCACAAGCCTTACCCAGTGAGAATCAGGCAGTACATCGATACTGACAGAAAATCTGGCCCCTGCACACCTCTGAAAGTTGCTGCTGCCAACATACTTCACACTGAGCTATTACAACTGCTCACCTGGAACTGAGAGTATTCTGGAATCTGCCTGAAACTTCACCACAGACACACAGCAACATGAGCACTGTTAGCACCACACTGGTTTGACTGCTGTATGGACAGCACAACAGAACTTTGCAGCAAAATCCTAACTTTGAATATTTTGACAAAGATTTGAAGCTGCCTTTGATCCAGTACTTAGGTCTTTCCTTAATGATCAAAGTGGATTAAGACCTGCTGGCACTATTATTAGATTCAGGGGATGGAGAGATGAGAGAGGAAGAAAGGCAAGAGGAAAGGTAAGAATTGAAGATAAGGGAAGATCTCTTCCACTGAAAACACTGTATAGCTTTAATGACAAGCTGTGACCACAAGAGTGTAATTTAGTCCCTGAACAGAGGTAGAAAACTAGGCTGAAGATGGTAAAACCCCCAGATGGAAAGGTTCCACTGACATTGCTTCCAAAAACTGTGTTACTCTCTGCTTGCATCCCAAAATCTGCATAAACAATTAACTCATCCTGAACTGCAGCTAATTATGTATGTATTTGGCAGTAGAAGCTAGCCCCTCTCCATCTCCAGACTGTTGCTGAGAGCTACATCAAAGGCACAAGCTCAACCTTGCCCTTAACTGTAGCCTTTAATGGTGCCATCACTGCTATTCTATAATAACCTCTATTCTGTTGTACCAGAGGATCCCAGGTCAGAGTACCAATGGTTTGAGATCTCAGCAGTTTGCTACCTTTTGCTCTGTAACCCAGACCTTTCAGAGCAACCTCTTTTTCTGAGGGACACAGGACTGAGAGGGTCCTGGGCTCGTTCTCCCTGCACAACCTCAGTTTTTACTGCAGAAGACAAGTAAAGAAGTCAGCAGGAACACTTGTATGCAACGCATGGCTATTTCTGCCCTACACAGACAGCGGCAGGGTCAGAGAAAGGTTTGGATCTCTAATGACATCTATTTCCAGTTAAGATTCTCCAGCCATACAGATTCTTTAGGAAAAATATTTGCAGATGGCCCATCAATCTGTGCTGTGCTGCCCTCCCCCTCTCCTGCAAACACACCGAGCATCTGCTGCACCATTGTTCAACGGCACCGCAGCTTTGCACCCAGGCTGGGGCTCAAACCCTGCAGAGCTCTGTGCAGACGGAGGCAGAACTGTGCTTCTGCACATGTCAACGTGATGCTGGTCCCTCTCCACACATTCAAGTTTCTCCATGAGCAGCAAAATATAGTCCCTGAAGGATTAGAGCTGCAAAACTGTGTCATTCAGTTCAGTAGGACTACTTCCTGCTACCAGTAAAGGTACAAAGAATCTTAGGTGCCAACATACAAACCCAATCCCTTTCTGATGGGATTCACAGGTACAGCAAATAATACTCTCCAAGTCTGCACACACCCAGAATACCTCCACAAAAAAATTCAGGTGTTATTACACTCTGGTATTTGTTAGACAAAGATGCACTTACAACTCCAGTAAGCATTTTCCAGCTCTAAGAGGTGTGCAGTTCAAGCTGATAGCATAAATGTTAAGTATGCCACAGAACAGCGCTTGAAAAAACCTGGATATTCTCATAGATTTCTCTGTGAGAAACAGATTAATTTCCCTGCCTTCTCTGCACTGTCAAAATAAGTAATCAGCTGGGGAGGAGAACCACAGACTGACTGGGAGTGTAAGACTCAGTCTTACTCTCATCTCTGCATGAATGGAAGTGACAGCAATATAAAGGGATCAATCCCACAGTCAGCTCCATGCACGCTTGCATAATTCCAAGAATAACCTCCTTTCAGATGCCATATGCCTTGCACAGCATAGAAAACCCATTTATTTTCTCAAAGATGTAGGACCTCTTCATGAGCAACTTGGGCACTGGCTTCAAGGGACAGCAGAGCATTAAAAAAAATCATCCTGTTACTTTCTCAGCCAAGTGAGGAGCTCCACCTCATGCAGCTATCAATGAGAATAACTTCTGCCTCCACGTGACACATCTTAAAGTCAACAACAGTTCAGGTAAATCCTATGTGTTGTTAGACACAAGACTGAGGTTCATTTCAAACCCTCTTCTTTCATCAATGTTGCACTTGTGGAGCACAGAGATCTCTCTTCTCATTACACTGTCGGGACAAGGTCTGTATATAAGCTCAGTTATTGGTCAGTAAAGAGACACTACAAATTAAACAGCACAATCACAGCCAAGCACCTCTTAATCAATGTTATCAAGCTACTCCAGCCTACAGGCAGTTGGCTTAAGGCAGAACACACAGTTTCAACGCACCTAAAGTCACAATAAAATCCATGAAACACAATGGTAGCCATTGATGTGGCCACACACACACACAAAATGAAGAAAGCTTTCACTATTTGTATGTTCTGTACAGACATCTAATAAGTCTCTGAAAAGAGTTTTCAGAGAGTTCCAGTAAGAACATGCCCTCCAAGGCAATACTCTAAGTACTGGACCTGGAGACTCTTGTTTACCAAGCTACAGGAACACAGAGAGGACCAGCGAGAGGCATGCATGGCTCTTCTACCATCCCTCAAGAGAAAGAGTCTTCCAAAAGAGACGGACAATGATAGTTCTGTAGGCGCTATACTTCCTAAAACGCACTCACGGATTCCCGACAGCGTCACTTGTGAATATCCTGCTTGTCACTTTCAGCTGGCTGAACGCTCACGATTCATAAACATCAAGAGATTTGTTTCAGGCAGCCGCTGCTATGCCTGCTTCAGTCTCATTTCCACCCAGCCCAAGTGCTTTGTACTGTAAAAGCATCATTTACCCGTTTTGTGCAGAGCTAGTGTGCGCGTCTGAGTCGTCGCTGTCACTGATGACCGTCGTCTCTCTGTCGGCGCTGCTGGCATGGCCGTTCGCCATTCCATTGTGATGGGATGGAGCTAGGACCTCCAAAATCTTACACTGCAACCTGAAATAAAACACAGACGTTCACTACCATCTAAGTCTTTCAGTAATGCAGAGTCTGAAGTCGTAGCAGGTATTATTTGAAGAACATGTAGTTAACAGAACACTTTATTGTCTACCAAGTAATTATCAGAGAGCCTTGCACTGAAGTACTAGGTAAAATATTAATTGAATTAGTTCCCTCTAATACATTAGCAAATTCATCTGCTTACATAGCTATCAGCTTCACTACACAGGGCAACAGATCCAGTCACTGCTAGAATTAGTTGTGGATGTAATTATTTTCTCCAGTTGTCACTTAAGCTCGAGTGTTATGTTCAAGCTACACAACCTTATACTTTTCTTTTTATAGCAGTGTAAGAAAAGCAAAAGGCCTTCCAGGTCCTGTAGTACTTTTACTTATCTTCTACTGCTGTCTATGACCTAAATAAACAAGGCTGAAATGATCATTATGCATCTAATCTTAATAATGGCCCATTTATCTGCTGACACATATTAAGGCTCCATCTGGCATACACACAATCGACAAAACAAGTCTATCCCTTTGCCATCCTGAATGCTAGTTATAAAGGGCAGAATTAACTACATATTAAAAAGTATAATTAATCAACACTTCATGCTGGGTGACTGTATTATAGCTGGTTCTTATCCACGAACGTTCACCCCTTCCTGGAATTCCATGGTTTGTATTTTTTATTTAATCTCCTAAAACCTTTCCTGCTTTAGGAAAATAACTATTGCTGTTAATGGATGCTGTCACATACTGCTACTGAAAGCAAAAAAAAGGGTGGAGGGAGAAAGAACACAGTAATTCTCTTCTGTGGGCACCAACCAGAGTCAGTTGAAATCAATAAAATGAGAGAATATGTGAAGCACAGGGCTTGAATTATGTGCCATCACATCTGAGTGAAACAACCAACAGAACCCTAACAGATCTCTGACAACTTTAAGCCTTGTTCTATCTGAACACTGGAGAAAAGGAAAAGAGGGGAAAAAAAAAAAAAAATCACAAAATATATTTCTTAAATAGCTCTTTCTGTAAGAAGAGAGGGAGGCAGAGGGGTTAAGTTGAAAACATTCAAATGTCTTGGGTTGTATTCACTTATGAACAAATCTAGGAGCAGTAACACAGTCAACAAAGTGTTTGTAGTTGTCCTCTCCATGCCTCTCTCTCAACAGGGAGAGAGTGCCAGGATGCTCCAATGGGATATGTTGTTTTAAAATAGGTAATTAAGAAAAAACCCAAACATAACTACTATCATCTTTGTATATTCCTGAAGCCATCCATATGACCAACATGTAATCACCCCCAGGGACACCAGAAGTGCCACATGCAGAGCACTTGCTGCCATTCCAGTGCAGCCGCTCCCATTCCCAAAGGCGGCTGGTGGGCAGGGCTGGAAGACAATTTCCTGGGCAGTGGAGCCTGGGCTAATTAACTGTGCAAATCTGAATAAACTCTGTCTAAAGAGCCAAGAGCACCCAAGTATCAAGAGTTCACAGAGTAAGTTCCAGTTCAGTGAGGCTTATTAAGGTCCAGCCCAGCACCAGACTCCAGCTGGGTCTTAAAAGAAAGGTCTGTCACTGCAGTATCCTGGTTTTCCAGTATTTGGTACATCACAGTGTCCCCTTCTTTCTAAGTACTACAGAGCTGGCTGCATGACAGAGTCATATTATGTTATATATAAATACTATTTTGGAAATTTCTAGAACATTTACATAAATTTATATTAGTATTATAGTGAAAAAAATAATCACATTAATAACCAAAATAATCAATGTTTAAGGCTGCAGACCCTTTTCCCAATAGGTTTCCTATTTGCAGACACTAGAGGGAGTGCACATACACTACATTTAAAAATCACACTCGGCCACATCAAAGTTAAATCAAAAGCCACATTATCTAGTGACATGGAAGGACAATGAGGGCAACACACAGTTAGACCTCCTGGATGTACAGACTTGAACATTCAGTCACTAAGTATCTTACCAACAGTTCAGTTTAGCTGTTTTACCTGTAATTTATAGGGTATCACATCTACTGTTAAGAGTAGAAATAATATAATCTATAGACTTGACTCAGTAAGTAGCAAAATCCCCAGTACAGCTGCTTTTTTTCTTCCTTTTTATTATTAAACAGGAAGAACTACTAATGGAATAAGCTATAATTGAAAGCAAGTGATTCTCCACCCCCTGTGCTTTCATTCAAATCATTACCAGAAGTCTTTGGGGAAGGAATCAGAAACACACATTACCTGGCTCAATAAAAGCATAATCCAATGCAATTTAATTGTTACTGATAGGCAGGAGATTAAAGAAAACGAGATGCAACTATTCCTTCTGGCATTAAAGAAATAACAATCAGCAAATGAAGAATTTTTAGCCCTGCCACAGTCAAGTTGCAGCTAGCAGCAGCCACAGGCTGCTACGAGAGCTCCACTTACAGTGCGAAAGGTTGGCTCTTCTCAACAACCTAATCATTCCCCAACTTGACTTATTACAACTTGTTTTAAATCATAAGACACATAAACCAGTAGAGCTGAAAAGGTTTACACAAAGTGAATCCAAAGGATCAGATAGAGAATAGAGCCATCATGAACAGTCCCAGCAACTTGAGCTCAGGCACAGAGATCCAAAGGCTGGAAGAGTAAACCCACAGAAGGGTTACCCTGTACTCCAGCTTTGCTCATCTCGCTCTGCATCGGCATCCTGCTCCGCTATCAACAGTAAGGCACAAGTCTTCTGACCTGCCCCAAGGACGGCTGCAATGCTCACAGCTTTATGATGAAAAAACTTGAGATCTTTCATTGATCTCCATGAACTTCAGGTAGGGCTGCACAGGAGAGAGAACATCACTGACTCCAGCGATCCCAGGGCAAAACACACTGAGTGGACATTGAGGCTGCAGAAATCCTACTCCATCAGTTTCTCTAGAAGACCAATTCTGGGCCAGGCTCTGAAGAGCGGCTTAATACAACCAGCAGGAAACTTTAAGGCTGGACTGAACTTTGTCACTCCCAGACAAAAGGCAAGCAGCACACTGAAGGAGTACAGAAGTAAACTGGACTTGCAGCCTCAGGCTGCTGCTCCATGAGATATGCAGTTAACAGTTCAACACTGTCAAAAGCAGGGAATCTCCCCTTGCCACTCTTCCTTCCAGCCACACACTTGGTGCAGTGCTTGGTTTCTGTCGCTCAGGCACTCAGTATTGCTTATTGATTGACATTAAATTGAATTCACTTAACAAGGAAACCCAATCTCACCCAACACGAAGAGCTGGGTCAGTTTTTGTCTTACCAGCTCACTGAAGGATCCAATAAGAACCAAGGCATGTACTAGAGGCAAATACTGGCCAAAAGCAGAGGAAGGAGGAGAAGCAGAGGAAGAAGCAGCAGTAAGATCTTCCCGAGATGTTGTAATTTCTTGAGCAATTCAAGTGATTTCAGTAGTTTATCCTTCCTAACTGAAAAATGACATCTAGGCACACAAACACTGGGGTCACCAGGAGGATCTGTTCCAGATAAGCCACATCTCCAATGTGCCACATTTCTCTTGTTCAGCTTAGCAACTCCAAAGCAAAAGGTTGCAGGACAAGCAAGTACCTCAACCTACCTCTCCTGAAGCAGAATATGAACACAGCTTAAAGAGGAGAAAAAAACTGCACTCCCCTAAGTAACAGGCTAAAAGCAGGAATCGCAGCACAAAAACCAAACAAATCTGACCCTGCAGATATCAGCACTTACACCTAACTCAGAAAAGTCCTTCTCAAACTCTGAGTAAAGCCTTTACATTCCATCAAGGCTGGAGGCTGTGAGAAGTAAGTCCAGCTTCTCCATGCCCAACAGCTGGGCATTCTGCATAACAGCTTTAGATCTGGCTGGGACGAACGTGACAGCCTGGCATCCTGCTACAGCTTCATTTCAGGTCAAAGAGCAACACCTCTGGCAGTCCTCGGGGAGTTACAAACATGCCTTTACACACTTTACAATGCTCACAAAGAGCAGACAACATCCCTTGGATGCAGAAGGTTCTTTCAAATGATGGAGTGGGGGGCGGGAATCCTACCATATTTTGAAGTCAATTTATAAAGAAAATCAATGATCAGTAAGCAAAAGGAAATTCACTTTTTAAAATAGACAATGAAAGTCATATTTTCCAAAGGCCAAAATTAAAAAGTGTTAACTTTTCTACCAGTAAGCAAAGTTAGTTGAATATAGAAACCCCCAAAAAGAGTCGGTGATACAATAAACCGTGGCAGCAAGTACCAATTAGTACCAAAAAGTTATATCCTCATTGCTGTGTCAGCATTTAGTGAGTTTAAGAAGTAAACGTCAGGTAAGTGCATTAACTCGTATCCTTGTCCTAACAGTTCTCACACTCTTGAAAGTGATTAGAGATAAAAGCCAGACAAGATCTGAAGGAATAAGCGACATCTTTTACTAAGCTAACTGGTATAGTTTTATGCACACACAAAACAGAAGCACAGAACAAGGAGAAGAATTTTATGCACATAATGGCTTCCTGAAGTACAGTGAAAGCTGCTGCAGTCAAGTTTTAGCAGCTTCATTTGTCTCTGAAGTTCAGGTAAGGAAGTGTGCCTCAAAGAGACTAGTCAGAAACAAGATTTTGCTTAGGATAAGGGAGTCCTGATGACCAGCTTCCTTGTACTAACTAAAAAATGCCCCCAAATGGAAAACCAGACAAAAGAAAACCCACACCTTTAAATTTATGGTTATAAAAATAGAGAGTGTGCACAGAAATGAGCTATGAGAGAATGGCAGCACCCAAAACTAGTTCTAACAGCTGTCCTACAACCTATAAGAAAAGTGCTGCAGGTTCTCTTCCAGATACCAGCATCTCACAGCTTCCATTTGTCAAATACAAATAAATGTCAACAAATACAAATAAATACACTGATATCCCAAAGGATTTAAGGGCAGTGGAATGTGAATTCCTTAAACATGATTTTTTTCCAGGCCAAGAGCTGACTGATCCTTAATCAGAAGAATGCAAACTGTGCTCTGTTAACGAGGTGAGCTGCTCCCCACGCCATCAGCTATGCTGGTCTGTTAACACACCACAGACTTGGTTAATGGAATTAAAATTCATATTTCAAAATAGAAACTTCCTCTGTCTACAGGAACTTACAGCTCAGCCTTAAGTACAAAAAGCATCCTGTAACTTTCTGCTTCTGTAGACATCAGCTCCAAGTGCCTCTGCCTCCTGTCAGCTTTGAAGCCTACATATCAAAGGAGAACAACTGTTTATGGACTAGAAAACAGTTTATCTTCTACGTATGTAGCTGAGACAACACCCTGCGGCCAGTTTGAATGAAAAAGTTGGAATATTAGCTGCATTGTTCTCTCTTACAAGGGTTATGTTCTACCATGCCAATTCCATAACTGCTAGGCATGGCTATGGCCAGCAACACACTCCCTGTGCCCCAGTTAAGACCTACAGAGATGAAAACAGTGCACAAATCTTTTAATTGGCCTAAACCTGTGGTTAATCCAGTATGAAGAATCTGAAAGCACCGGGACACCAGCCAAACAATGAGTTAAAAAAAAGTTTCACTTGCAGACAAGGTTGCTCCATGACTGCATTTCCTTCACAATGGTCAACATCAGCTCATTCAGAAGAAGGATGTTAACCCAAACTTACCATATGATCACATCGATTCCTTAGAGAGACCCTCATCCACTACCACTCCTCCTCCTTCTGTAAACACATCCATGTTAAAAACACTATGTTCTCTTCAAGCATCCCGATGTGATCTGCTCGCAGATGTCAGACAAGTGTTCTTTTGCAGTGGTGTCATCTAGTGGCCAATTTTCAATGAAAAAGATGTTCCTTTTCTCTATCTGCCACATTCTGTAGTATTTCTTCCTTCTTGTGCACTATCTTTAAGCAAATCTACTTGGGTCTGCAGGTGGTGGACTTTTTAGTTCCATACTAACTGCTCTCAGTGGGAAAGGGAAGACACGTCTCAAGTTATTTTTAAGGGCAGGGCAAGCTGAAGAGCTAGTAGAGTTGTCCAAGTTAAAACCTCAGATCTCTTCACTGCTCAAAGCAGACTGCAAGCTTAAAGATTAAGTAATTGTCACACTGTTCACACATGTAGCCCAATAAAGGACAGCCATCACTCTTGATAGCACCCACTCTCCAAACACTGATGTTGAACCACACCTGGTTGTTTCTGGGGGCTTTACATCTACTTTTCCCTCTGATAAAATAATACAAAAGCACACTCCTGACTGACATGGAGGAGACCTAAACAGGTCCTACGGCTGAGTGAGTTACACAGTCGTAGGATTTACTTGGTGTGTCCAAGGCATTCATTAAGGTTACTTCAGGTAGATCTTCCACACCACATAGTTCAGGTAGCTCACTTCAGATGCCAAGATGTTGCAAATCAACATCACAAGTTGACAAGTACCAATATAACACAAGGCAACAGCTAACGGAGAGGTTACTGGGAGAGATGCTGTTCCTTGTGGAAGAACAAAAAGCTAACTAGTATTGTATGGGGTCTTACTTTCAGCTCTGAAAAGCAAATGTAGGAAGCAACTCCAGTGATGTCAACATCTTCCTCACATCTTAACTGACATGGGTTAACACAAAATACTGCTCCATGCCTTTCCAATCAATTACTTACTACAAACAGCAATTCCCCATTTGTACTGCCAGTATCATCTTTTCAATTCATTGGTAACTCAGACAAACTTGAACTTAGCTTGAGATTCAAGTTTTCTGTCTACATTGTATGATGCTTCTGGCTGACATTTCAAACAGCAATTTTGCATTTTATGAAGGCAGCACCAAGGAGACATCATTAGACAACTCCTATAGTTCTGTACCTGGGAATCCAAGCACTTGCGTGTTTGAAAGCACAGCACAGCTGCTGCTTAAGAGAAAAGTCAGCCTCAGTTTGGCCAGAAAAGCTGGACATACCCAAACTAAAAAAGGTGACATTTTTTAATCAGAGTTAAAGAGCAATCATAATTATCTCCTTGATGCTTCTATTCCAGTAACAAACTGCGCACACCATGCTTGGACCAGCAGAGAAAGCCCCCTAAGTCCTGCAGTTGATAGAGGCTGTTAAGACACTCACATACCAAAACGGAAAGAAAGAACACCTCCCAAACTCTCCAAGTTCTTCCTACCAGACCTCAGCAACAAGGCAGAAGCAGCCAAATTCAAAACTAAACAGCATAACAAAAGGCTAACAACCAGAAGGGCCTGATACGGTTGTAAGAACAGAAGAAACAATGGGGCATCATATTCTGCAACAACCAGAACTCACAGGCTGGACAGAAAAGCACCAGTCTCACAACAAACCTTCTGCACAAAGCACTTTCCCTCTCATTCTTTCTAGATCACGCAGCACTACAAACTACTTCATGCACTCAAGACCAAACTGTTTACCTTAAGCCAAAACACTAATCCTTCCAGTTTTGGGGTTCCCTCCCACTTACCTGGTTTGAAAGTTACATCAAATCAATCTATCCTGCGAGTATATTACCTGTGCAAAGTCAGGAGCTATAAAATATCAATTATTCAAACTGCTTAAGCAGCCCCTCATGAAATGAATCACACAGCTCAGACAACAAATGATCCTCTGGGCATTACACGAGTTAAAAACTTCATACACAGACCCAGTGGAAGAGTTTCCTCCACCACAAAACAAGTGGGTTTTCATCATTGTTTGTACTCCAGAATGCTAATGCCCTATAGATGGGTGGTGACCATTTTTGCTAGAAAAGACGACACAAAAAGGAGCTGCCCAGGCCAAACACGTGCAAATGGCTCGGCAGAACAGCCTAGTTATTTACCAGTAACACGAGCCACTGTACTTAATCCCCAGTGCAGTACTTCAAAATATAGGTCAAAGTCAACTGCTAATTGGGCAGAAGAATAACTATGCCTCATCGTCTCTCACTTTGTATTCTTTAATTATGTATCTCTAAGCATAAAAATCCCTCTGTGTTACCACATTATTTGCACTGCTTCCTGAATTTCCCATTAAAGCTGTGACCCAGCTCTCTGCCACACGTTTGTCCAGAACATCAGCAGTATAGAATCAGCTAAGGTGAACTTTTCATGCTTCATTTAACCAGGCACAAATTCTTACTCATGTAGTTGTAAAACAATCTCTCACAGGCTTTTTTTTCCCCTGAAGTAAGTAAATTTTATCTGGATCTTCAGTACTCTGAACACTATCTAAGCCACCCCAAAGGCTTCAGAAATTTAGCTTATATCCTATTAATATATTGATCTGTGAAAAGGAGAACAAAACCAGAATTGTTAAACATCAATCTTCTTAATAAAAATTATGTTGAGATACAATTAAAGGCTGGTAAAAATGAAAAGACAGGATTCCATCTAATTAAAATAGTGCTATCACAACTTTATCTGAACAGGTTTAGCCCACATGATGAGTAGAAACTATTTTGTTAAGGGCAAATCTAAACTGATTTTTGATGGTCTAGGAGAAAAAGGATTGTGACTATCAAAAGATGAAATGAGACAGACTTCTGTTTATTGCATATCACAGAATCACACAACATTAGGGATTGGAAGTGACCTTGAAAGATCAAGTCCAATCCCCCTGGCAGAGCAGGATCTATAACCCTGTTTTCCATTTAAGTTTTGAAAAACTAACATACGCAGGCATAGAAATGTTGGTTAAAACCTTAGAAAAGCAAATTAAGCATTTAAGCAAAGCATTGAGCAAATTAAAATCAACAGCTGATCCACACTGCCAGAGCATAGTATTTATATAGGCTTATGGTTGAAAAGTAAGTCTTTTTCTTGAAGCAAAACTACCACAGTACTAGTGGTAACCTGGGTCTCATCATCAGATGAGTATAAACACAAGAAAGAGACAAACTCTGGATACAGGTTTTCATGCAGAAAGCAGCAATTCTGCTGAAGTTGCTCTTGTCCTGGCTTTGCAGACTGGGACTCGCTGGTTGAAAGGCACAGAGCAGGGAAGAGATTGAAAGCTTTCTGTTAAGCACTGACTTTGCGTATATACCCCATGAATTTCGTTACAACTCATCTCCTGCAGCACATCAACAGATTTCTCTTCCTGGTTGGTACAACATTTACCCTCAATAAGATCTGGATCAGTTACTGAAGCCAACTCACACAACTGTGTTCTCCAATGACCACTTTGAACCAGCCCACTCTTATCACCCAGTATACACCAGAGTACACGCCGAGGCCTCGGGCTACCCACAGAAGACAAACGCTTTGTCTACTCTGCAGTGTAAGCTGCCACCTTCATCCTGAAAACAGGAAAACAAAACAACCCCACAGCTACCAAAAAGACCAGCAACAGCTGAACACAGGCTTCAGCAGCAATTCTGCATCTACTGCCAAGCTGAGTGTGTTTAAGTCTTCCCCATCTTAAAGCTCACTTAGGTAAAACCACAGTCATTTGGACAAAACATGGACCTTTTCTAGTCCCCTCTCAGATGATGTTTTGAAGGACTCGAGCTGTGTTGCACAACAACTTCTTTATACCAGAAAGCATATTTACCGATGAGAAGGAAATCATCTGAAGCTCAAAATTGTTCCAAGCTCTTAATCAGTCTGAGATAACAATAAAACTTCTGGCAATACATACAGCAGGGTAAGAGTAAACAAAACACTAACTCAGAGCAGGAAAAACCCATCGCATGAATTCCCAGCTTCTCTGAGAATGCAGTCACTAGCAGTCACTATTTGCGTCGCCATCTAAAAGCAAAAACCCAGCTTTTGTAAATTCTTCAAGCTCTTGGAGTTCAGCCCTTTTGAGTACACAGACCATCAAGCGATGAGTTACACTCTGCATTACTTCATCCACACTTCCATATGATTTTTAATGCATAGCTTCCTCTAGTTTCTCAATAAATCTCGTTCTACAAACAGGCCACCCTTCTCACACCAGGGGACGCGTACTCCTCTGCAAATCCACCACGCAGACCAGCAAACTGCAGCATTAAGAGCTGAGAGCTGTCCTGCCTCTAAGCTAAGGATAGAGATATCAAACCCAGCAATACAATCTGATTTTTAATTAAAGCAGGGAGGAGCAGTAACTCTATCACTAGCTTAACCACCACACCTCACTTCAGCTGTGCTTGATGTAGTTTATTATCCTGATTATTTTGTTTGAAAAGTGCAAGCAAAACCCACCCACACCACGCAAAAAGAAATACACACATTTTTAAACGTACTTACCTCGCACCATTATTTCTGACGACTTCCACCGTCTCACCAACAAAATAGCGATCCTTGACGTACGCAAAGATTTCATCGCAGACCTCGTGAAGCCGGGAGCGATGGGTAAGGGTGGCCAAGTAGAGAATTGGAATGATGAGTGCCTCTGGAAAACTCTGAAGATTCTGTCTGGCTTTCCTCTCCGATTCTAGTGCTTCCTGATAGGTGAGTCCTGGTTTCCCTGTGACAGCACAGCTCCACACGAGGCTGTTGCACAGAATGGTGCGTTCAAAAAATTCACTGAAAAGACATGTGGGTGGGGAGAGAGAAAACGGGTGAGTTCTCACGTTATCAATGTGCTCACTGTTAATACAGCAGGAAATTTCTTTTACAGGCTTGAAAAACAAAGGCAACTCCAACTCCTGTACAGGCTGTGGGTATTTAGCACTCTTTAGTCACAGCAAACTGCTGTTTTAAGATCAAAGCCTCCTCTCACTACAGACTACAGTAACAGCATCAAGACTTAGAAACACTGCAAATATTCATTGTTATGAGCGGCCTTACACACAAGAATAATCACACTAAGTGTAGTACATGTCATATCCTCCCTGCATCCCCCATATTTCCACAAATATTTGCAAGAGGAGGCTCTAAAACTGTACAAACATAAAATAACACTCAAATCACAGAAACGTGTTGAAACTTGATTCGGTTTCAGAATCTGAGTGCTCTAGCTCACGAATGAAAAGATGGAAGAGGTAATGAAAAACTAATGTCAAGTAGTTCTCTACATAGTTTTTATTCCCTCACTGTTTGCATTGCTCTTAGAAAAAACAAACTATTTTTTTCCTGCAGATTCTTCTCCTTCCTCGTTCCATCAGCAAATATTGGAAATACAAGGACGAGGTGAATCAATTACTGCTAAAATTACATTGTTGTTATTGCTGGCTTAGTAGTTCTTACTTTGGACTCAAGAAAGAAGAGCTTGCTTTAGTTAATACCAGTCAATTCCTGACAGGTATCAGAAACTGCAGCTCGTTACTTCTGCTTCCATCTGTGAAGCACAGTAACAATTTCATACTTTTGAAAAATAAAATTACACTGCACAGTGCTCTCATTTTTCAAAGGTTAGAGCCCTTCATTTCTAGTAACAGGACTTGAGAATTGGAGAGTTCAACACTTGTGGCGCTTTCTTGCAGGCTCCCTGCAAGCCCAACTGTGCGTCAGTGCAGACGACGATGCTCACCGCAGACAGACAGATGAACCATAACATTTTCTAAATGAAAATGGAAATTCCAGACTGAGGACAATGGAGGGTTCTGGCTCAGATAATCCTTTCTGTATGAGCACTGCGATTCCTCTGAGCCAGGGAAAGACGCTTTAAGAAGAACATCAGCCATGTGAGAGGGTGAACAGGACACAAGAGTTAGCCTAATGATAGCTGTTAGGCTAAACAATTTCAGGTTTTTCTACACTTGCACATGGGTCTGGCACCACAGGATATCAGGAATAGTTTGGGTTTGCTTACTCTAACAGGAAAAGGAGAACAAAGGAGAGAGTGAAATTATTCTTCACTATATGATGAGCGGATGGCTGTCAGTCATTCTTTGTGCTTAGGACAGAATATTCCTTTTCTGCTGTCAAGCACCTTGTTCTCCAGGGTAAAGAACAGTTACTTAAACATCTTAAACAGCAGGTTAGACAAAAAACTGACTTTTATTTAAGGTAATGAAATAAAAAGGATCTCTTCATGTCTCTTCCTGCCTTGCATTTCAATGCTTCTGTATTAGATTCACTGAAATTTTTAGTGGCCTTTCAATGGTTAAAGAAACATTTACTGAAATTGTCAGTGCAGCCGCGTATCTCTATGTATATTTGTTATCCACGTATTTCTTACCAAAGTGATTCTGTGTAGTTCCTTTTAGCCATGGGAAGAGAAAACTACTCCAAGAGTTTTGGGGAAAAAAAAAAGCAGCAGGAAACAATTTCCAAAAATTATGACAAAAAAGGGGGGCGAAAGATTAAAAAAGGAGGAAAGCCTGAGGTGGACACTGGCAGTGTCCCTTTAAGAGCTGCTGTTATTCTTTGTGAGGGGACACCGGGCAGTAGAGCTATTTAATTCAACAACATTGAACTTACAGGAAAAGAAAAAAAAAAACAACCAAACAAACACAAAATCCCAACCAACAAATCCCTTCTAGAAAATTTTTAATCCATGATTATTAAAAAGGAACAAAACTCTCAATCAGCTGAAACACGTTTGACTAAAAAACCCTTCAATTTGCATATGAGATTAGTTTGTGTATGTAGTTTCATTCTCCCTCATTTCCTCTTTTGCTCTGTGTGATTTTTTTTTTTTCCACTGTAAACTTACAGGGAACAAAAAAAACCCCAGAATTGCTTGGGTTTTTTTTCACTATGTTCTGTTTTGAAGAATTACTTGTCTTTAGGTAGTCATTACCTCCAGCTCAAGAGAACCATCCATGGCCGAGTCCCTTCATGCAGTTTTAATGTAATGCTTTAACCATCTAGTTTTAACTGAATTTAAGAGGAGAAAAACTCCCTGCAGTAGGTGCTATTTGCAGGACTCTTTCTGTTATCTGCCTCCCTTATCACAAGATTTACAAAGAGCAGACACAACAGCTACCAAACCAAGACAACAGTAGCAGCAGCAGCAGCAATATTGCTCTCTATTTTAATAGAGAGACTAAAACACCTGATCATATTCTACACACTACTTAAATCCACAACTGCAAGTGCATCTACTGCTAGGTCACTTCTGAAGCCTTATCTACACCTTCAGAGCATTACAGCCTTTGGGTCTTTCTCGCTGGCTCAAGATCTCTGCAGCTCTTGATAACACAGGCAAGGAAGTTCATACAAAACAAAGCTCTCTTACATGGTCGCATAGGCCCACAAGAGGTCAAAGGAGACTGAAGATGTCCACATCAGCTCAGCTCTTCCAGGAGCAAGGACTAAGAACTGAGTTCTCTTTGTAGTAGTAATCAAGCTGACTTCTTAGCTGGATGCCTTTTCTCATGTATATTACAGTTAGTTCTCTCTCTGGTACACAGCAGAATTACCAGCAAATCACTGAGTAGTTTCACAGAGCCACTTGGTGGCTATTTGGTAGGAGGCAGTTCATTAACAGAAACTAGAAATAAATTAGTTGACATCTGTGTGCTGACTGCACTTGAATGGCTATAAAAACCCAGCCTAGAAAGGACAGAAGCCTTTTGCTTGAACTAGCCAAGTCCTTCCTTCCATTGAGTCCAAGACCTGTTGTGTTGGCAGTGGGGCTTTTTTTTCCAAGAACCAGTTTGTTTCAAACCATTTACCTCCATTCATTTTCTTAGCAAATATTAAAAACAAGCTGGTGGTTTTTTTAAACAAAATAATTACTTCACATGATATTCTATTTTACATTCTCTGATAAGTAAGTGAAATTTAAGACAGGGGATGAAGCAGGAAGAAAAATAATCTATGGACTGGTTCCCTTGCTATAATTATTAATCGTGAAGCCCCTATGAACCTCTAATGTATAATCTATGTAGTCTATGGTAGCAGAGAAATCAAAGAAGAGCAGCTCCACTGTTCTGGATCACACAAGTGTTCCTGTACCCTGCCTGGTCTCCAGAATTGATCGATCAGACATACTACAAAATAACACATAAAAGAAAGAAAGAAACAAACATCAAGATACTTTTATTCCTTACTAAGGACAGGTTAATGACACATTGAGGAATCTATCTCAGGTTACCAATGTCTCTTCAACAAAACAGAAACATCCTCTTGATTAAACTAAAGACGCTTCTAAAAGCCTTTTAACAAATGTTTTTGACTGTAACCAAGAGATTTCCAGAAGGCAAACTACACACAAGTTTCAGGAAGTTTTGAGGATGCAAAACTGCTCGTCTTTCCCCAGCTCGTGTTTCAGAATGAGGAACGTTCCTACCACCGAAGCTGAACAGCTCATAATTTGCTTTTTCAGGCTGTTCTCAACACTTCCCATATACTTTCACCCCACATCTGTATCAGCTACTAGCTTCCCCAGACAAGGTGTCAAAGAGTGGTGGTTAACATCCAACTGGTCTAATGTGCTTCTATGCACCCCATGTGTCTTGTACACTCCTGCTTCCGCTTTTCCACCTACAAACTATAGCTCCAGTGACCTTTTTGTTGGGTCTGTCCCTCTAACCGAGGGTACAAAGAACACCAGCTTCCCCAGTTCCTGTTGTTCCTGATAAATACAATCGAACGCTGCCACCTCGTTGTGCACCCCTCTGTAAAAGGTTACAAAATGATGCGATGGCATTTCAGATTAAAAAGGAAATACATTCTCAACAAAAAAGTCGTTTTACAAAATACCATTCTTGCCAAATTCTCCTCACATTAGCATAACGATTTCTTATCTAGAGAAGAGCAACACTAATGTACAATCTGTATTCATCTCTGCTGAAGCTGCCACTGGCATGAAAGAAGCTTTTCAACACTAAGCTTGTGCTCTGTCTTGAAAAAAAAAATCCAAACAACCAAAGGCTGAACCATCTGCAGTCATTAAAATGGTTCATATATTTGAGGAAGGGGGTGAACTCAGCTTAGTGCATCCATTTAGCCTGTCTGATCTAGCCAGGCTCTATCACTTTCTAATGCCCCCTCAAAAAAATTCAAGTTGCTATTGCAGAACTACATTCACAGATCTAAGAGCATGGCTTTTCTGCCCCAAAACAGCAGATACAGCTTTCTACAAGTAGACCCTCCCTATTAAACTAATTGCCCTTGCTTAGGCAAAGAGACAGTTTTCAGAAGACCTTCAGTTATCTGAAGCATCACAAAGAAAAGAATCAGCATCTTTAAAACTTGCTGAAGGACAACCCTCACGTTCTCCAGTAGACTATGCCACAAACTATTCATCTAAGCTTAGCAAGGTGCCCTGGCAAAGATTAAAGTTAAGTAAAAAACACTAAACTTTTCAATCCAAAGCCACCCAAGAAAAAAGGCAGAAGGTAATTTTTAAATTAAGACAAAACCAGCCAAAACAAGAAACTCCCACTACCACAGACAAACCCCAAGGATATCGGAGTTCTGTGCAGAGCTGTCCTAATCCCCGTATTCTAAGTCCTGACCTCAGAGCCAACCACCCACTGGCATTTCTAGGGATCGCCAGTGTGAACATAAGTCTAAATTTACCCCTTAATTCGTGGACTCTAGTTAAATATGGAATTTGGTCTTTCATGCTTTTTCTCAGTGACAACCCCCTTGCAGTGTAAATAAACCTAAAACATTCACCAAACCCTTGGAGAGCAGAAAAGCTTTTAGAAGGACACTCTCAGCGCTGGAATTTGAGCAAAGCTACACATACCTGAAATGTATTTCAGCACGGTGTCAACAAATGCATGAGAGTCATCTAATTACGTGATAATGCTAATTGTAACCAGAAAAGCAACTTCCAAAATACTGAAAGCTTGGGGGGGTGGGGGAAAATTAATTCCTACAGAAACAGGAGGCTGTCAGCCCTTGTCGAATGAAAACACCCATTAAGACTAAATATTCAACACCCCCCCACCCCATTTCCCCCAGAGTATATTACCCAGGAACCAGCAAGGTGCTACCCTGCCAAGTTACCTAATCCAGCCTCTTTAAAATTTTATTAGGTGAAGCGTATTTGAGTGAGAAAAAACAACCCAAAAACAAGTCTAAACATGAAAAAACAAGATGATTTAGGCATGCTGCAATTTCACACGCTGCTCACGAAAAGCATCGCAGATTTAATCTCGTTTAGTCTGCACGTAATTTAAAATATAATAATAATATTAAAAAAAAAGTTCGGATGAGGATTGGGTTGGAGGTTCTTTTGTAGGTGAGGATGGTGCTGGATTCGAGTGGGTGAAAACACATTTGCCGGCTTTAGGAAGACGTTTAAAAGATGGTCAAAGTGCTCCGAAGGAATAAAGGAAGTTGGGGACTGTGTGCGCAATGGTTCCCCGGCGGTTAACGACCGTTTCAACGCTTCCACCGGTCAGGGAGATGGGGGAAAGGAAAGGAAAAAAAGCAGGAAAAGAGAGAAAAAAAGCTCTCTGGGAGTGGTGCTGGGGAGGGGGATCACACAGGTGCGGCGACCCCCGGGAGCGGAGCCCGGCACAGCCCAGCGGACGCGGGTGAAACCGGGCCCGGCGCGGCGGCCTAGTGCCGGTCCCACACAAACATGGGGGGGTGGGGGGAGCAGAGCCCGGGCCCGGCGGCCGCTCGGTGCCGCCCTCCGCCTCCCACACACGGAACTTTCACTTCCCCGGAGGGAGCGGGGAGACCCCAGGCCGGGGACGGGGCGGTTAAGAAAGGACCCGACTGCCGAGCGGGGAGGGGGCCGCGGGATAGCCCCGGCGAGGAGAGGCAGGGGGAATCCCAGCCGCAGGCGGGAGATCCGCCCTCTCCCCCCACCCCCCGGCAGGACTCGGGCTCGGAGCCAGCCCCAACCTCCNGGGGTGGATAAGACAGACACAGGGTCACGATCCCGTCGGACACACAGACACGGGGGGGACTGTCTGTCTCTTACTCGTAGTTCCTGAAGATCTCGTTGGTGACCTTGCAGTGGAAAACGCGCTCGTCCGGCCGAAGGTCAGCGGGGGGCTTCACCCTCACGAAGGGCTTTCGGTGCAGCAGCGGCATCGCCCTCGCTCCGTGCTCTCCTTCCTGCCCCGGGACCCGCTTGGAGGAGGAGGAAGGAAAAATCCAACAAAAACCCAAAAATAATAATAACAATAATAAATAGCCAGCGCTGGCAGAGGCGCAACTCGCCCCCTTCCCCAACTGCCCGGGGAGGAGGGAGCAAGCCCGGCTTGTGCCTCCCCCCCCCCGGAGGGGAAACCGGAGAAGAAGCGGGAGAAAACGCCGGCGGCGGCCCGGGGCGGCCCTTTTGTGTGCCGACACGCCGCTGCCTGCCCCGGACTAACGAACGCGGAGCGAGCGGCGGATCCTCCCTCCTGCCACCGCCTCCGCCTCACAATGGGGCCGTGACGCCGCGAGCGGCGGCGGGCGGGGGCCGCGCAACGTGCTCGGCGCGGGGATACCCCGTGCACCGCAACCGCCGCCGCTTTGTCCCTGCGGCTCGGCTGACCCACACCCCCGCCCTATCCCGGGGTCACCCCCATTCCCCCNGGAAGTTTTTGATCTACTTCTTGAAGCCCTCAATCAGGAAGAGCTGCGGGGAGGAGCCTTTCCCCGCTCTCCCCTACATCTTTATTGGCCGCTCGGTGCCTTCCAGCGTGTGTCACACAGGAAGACAGCGAGCTACATTATTAATTAATGGCTGAGAGGGCGCATCCTCCATTTTCGAATTATCAGCGCTTCCGAAACCGGCGCTGGGGAGCTGCCGAGCAGCCGCCACAGCGGACAGAGCAGCCCCGGGAGACCCCCCAGAGCCATCCCCTGTCCCCGGTACCTGCCGTGGCTCCTGCGGGGCTACTCCCTTCGGTGACCCTCAGCACTTCCCGCGTTTGACAGTGACATCCCGGACACGTTGCTTTCTCTCTGTCACAGCCCCAAAGCTAAGCAAGATGACACATATCAATATATTGATCTGAAATGGAGCGGTTATATAATAAAGAAGAACCCAACAGCTTCGCATGGGCCCTTCAACGGTGCTAATCTTTTTCCCAAATTCATCAAAAATGTCTCTAACAGGTTTTCATTAGTGTGTTAATTTTTCACAGAATCACAGAACATTAGGGATTGGAAGGGACCTCGGAAGATCATCCCAGTCCAATCCCCCTGCCACTGCAGGATCACCTAGACCAAGTCACACAGGAACACATCCAGGTGGCTTCTCCAGAGAAGGAGACTCCACAACTCCCCTGGGCAGCCTGTTCCAGTGCTCTGTCACCCTCGCTGTGAAGAAGTTCCTTCTCATATTTATATAGAACCTCCTCTGTTCCATCTCACACCCATTGCCCCTCGTCCTATCACTAGATGACACTGAGAACAGCCTGGCTCCATCCTCCTGACACCCACCCTTCAAATATTTATTAACATTAATGAGGTCACCCCTCAGTCTCCTCCAAGCTAAAGAGACCCAGCTCCCTCAGCCTCTCCTCATAAGGAGAGTTCCTTTATCATTGTCATTGCTCTATGCTGGACTCCCTCCAGCAGCTCCACGTCCTTTTTGAACTGAGGGGCCCAGAACTGGACACAATATGCCAGATGCAGTCTCACCACTGCAGAGGGAGAAGAACCTCTCTTGATCTGCTAATCACCCCCATTCTGATCCACTAATGCACTTATGGTACCACTGGTAGTTAAAATTGGGGTGTCCTGAAGACATAAATAACACAGAAGCTTGTGTCCTTAGGACATAAAACCACTGCAAGTCCCAGTCCACTGTAGTTCATCATCACAAGGTCCAGCACTTCGATGAAAACAATCTACAGAGTAAGCATAGGAGCTCCACAGGACTACTGAGGTGAACATAGCTGAAGGCTGAGAGCCTGAATAGTTCAAATTTGCAGTTTAAAATGCTGCTCCTGGAAATCCAGGTCTTGCCCTGTTTCCTGCACCTGTACGTTGGTGTTTTCTTTACTCCTGCAAGTAAAAGCAGAGCTCGACCTGACTAAAACCTTAAAGACAGACTGCTTACGCTTCATCCATGAATTACTTTGTATTAGAAGTGACCAGGTTTATACCAAAACCGCTCTAAGTTTACAATTAACGAAGCTCGAGCTACAAACCAGCCTAACTCCTGCGTCCTACCTCTTAGTTTCCACGTGCCAGCTGGCTTCCCTCTCAGTTTTTAATTACTATCTAGCAAAGGGCACAAAAGCAACTTGAGCTAACACACTTGTGTCTTACATCTGGGAATTCTTAGTTCCTTTCGCATCAAAACCCTGCAGCGCGCCACGGCTACGACATTTAGCGTTGCCTGCGAGGTTCTGCACTGCTTGGCTTTGTTTTAAGCTCGAGCTCTTCGGCAGATGTTGACTGAATTGAAACCTCCGGTCTCCTTAAAAATTAATTACTTTAGTGACCCCCAAGACTGTGGAGAAAAAGCTTGAATACGTGAACTCGAAAGACTTACAAATTAGAAGGGAAAGAAAAGCTTAGAGTTGGGAGTTTTTGTAGCTCTCATTGTTTTTTAAGCCGGCACCACGATGTTTGGGGAGCCTGGATGATTTTCTTTCCGTGCTGAGATTGTCAGCGCAGCATTATTTTAGCACTAGTTGGTGCCCATGAAAAATGCATGAGTTGATAGAACTGTGACATCAAAAGCAAATTCCCTTCTCCTCGTTGCTCTCTCTTGCCCTCTTTCTCTTTTCTTCTCACCTTTTCCTCCTCCCCTTGTTCTTCCCCCCTCATTACTCCCTCGGTGATTTTACAGTGAAGAGATCCTCGCTGAGTGATAGGGTTGCGCTACGTTTTCATGTTCTTGGGATACACAGGAGCAGTTCAGTTCATTTTTAACTCTTTTGCAGCTCTGCTCTTTAAAATCCATTAGTCCAGGTTCTGCATCTGCTCCCAATAATGTCAGCAGGCACCACGACTAGCACCAGCTAGTATCCACTAAGTAGCCATTGAGAATTCAATGGAAATTAATTCAGAGAGAACACGAAAAGGTTATTTCTCTTCCATGAGAATATTTACTGGGTTTTTTACACTGTCTTTAGTTTTTGCAATAATTTCTGGGTTTTAACACACCACTGAAGTATAATTTTGATTCAAGATACAAGAATGGGGTTCCTGATGGCATTCAGTGGGGTTGCTGACGTGGATCTTGCCACAAAGCAGCCAAAAGATGCTCTTTCTATTTAAAAGGTGACACTAACAGATAAACAGCTCCCTATCCAGGAAGGCTGCAGCTCTCACACACAGAGCTTTAAGAATGTTTGTATTTCAGACATAAAGTCTTACAGAACTCTGTGCTCTACAAAGGTAGAACAGTTTCCTAAGGACAGTGTTGGCCCAGGCTTGGGGCAGCCCCCCAGCTGCTCCTTGAAACCTCCTCACAATTTGCAAATTTTTATAGATCTCTTTTCACTTCCTCCTTGCTTGCCACAAATTCCTTTCCTCATCCTGTCCTGTTTCTTCCTGCCTTGAAGCCATCACAAACTGCTTCACACAAAGATAGCCCAAAACATCCACTCAGATGCTCCTAAACACCCATCCAGCTGTACCCACAATCAAACGATTCCATGTGTGATCACTGTTACTCTGGAACAAGTAGAGCAGAAGGAGGTTCCACATTAGTATGAGAAGGAACCTCTTCACAGTGAGGGTAACAGAGCACTGGAACAGGCTGCTCAAGGGGGGTTGTGGTCTCCTCTGGAGATGTTTAAAACCTGCCTGGATGTGTGACTGGATCTAGGGGATCCTGCTGTGACAGGGGGATTGGACTGGATGATCTTTCGAGGTCCCTTCCAATCCAGTCCAATCCAATCCCTAACATTCTGTGATTCTATGATTCTGTGAATCTAGAGCATTTTGCCACTTTAAATTCCCACCTCACTTTATAGCTAAAGTTTAGCCAAATCCTACACTTGGAACCATGGAGAAGCAAAAGTTGTGCTCCGTTTAACCACGTTACCATGCAATAGGAGACTGTTCTCAGCACAGTTGTTCAGCCACTTGCTCCCTTGCTTTTTCATTCTTAATTTCCCCTCAAACTTGCCACTTTGTGCTCTCAGGGTTTGGCTGAAGTCACAGAGAAAATGGCGTTAGATTTCTTCATAAAGCACATCCTTGGACTTTGAGCGTCACACTAGGTTCTCAACTCAAACATTTTGTAAAAGAACCCCTACAGGGTTGAAAAGCTAAATGTAAACCACGCTGTCATTTGGGCAAGTGACAGTTTGCTGGTGAGTTGTTCAGTCAAATACCATCAGTCATCTCTACCTTTCTCTCTGTTGACTGGCACATGTGAAAAGAAAGAAGAACATGTGAGCATTGACTCATTTTAATGCACTGAGAAGATCTGTGGGGGGACAGGATCATCCCTTCTCTTTCTAAATGCTGCTTTGAAAAGCCTTCATTTCCATAACACAAACAAACCCTGGATCAACTTTTTTATGTGATCCCCACAGAACCACCTTATTCATTGTGACTTGGTCTAGGTGATCCTGCTGTGGCTGGGGGAACTGGACTAGATGATCTTTCGAGGTCCCTTCCAATTCCTAATGATTCCATGATTCCCTATGAATGAAACCCACCTATTCATCTCGATTATGCATTCCCTAACTTCCTGACACGGGTTTTCTTTTCACCTTTTGCCCTTTTTTCACCACCTTGCTGAGCCAATGTCCTCCTTTGATCATATATCTTTATTTAGACTTTAAACTATGTGAGCAAAGACAATGTGCTGGTTTTATCAACCCGCTCCAGCTGTGGGTTAACAGGAACATTTGGTCTATTGTCTTTTACTGGCTGTAAAGCTACTAGGCTCAGTTTTTAATAACATTCTCTCTTATAAATAACATACCTTGGTCCATAAAAGAAGATTTTGTTTTTCCTTTCATTCGAGCTCCACTCTGTTTCCAAATGTTTTCTACAGCAGTTCTGTAATCAGAAGGTTAGGAGGTTCCTTATTCTGCTGCTGCTGGATGTGTCTGACACTTGTTGCTGTTGCATAGAAACATAGAATCATGGGATCATAGAATCATAGAATCATAGAATCATTACGGATTGGAAGGGACCTCGAAAGATCATCTGCAACAGCAGGATCACCTAAACCAAGTCACACAGGAACTTATCCAGTCGGGTCTTGAACATCTCCAGTGAGGGAGACTCCACAACCCCCCTGGGCAGCCTGTTCCAGTGCTCCGTCACCCTCACCGTGAAGAAGTTCCTTCTCAGGTTGATGTGGAACCTCCTGTGTTCCAGCTTACAACCATTGCCCCTTGTCCTATCACTACATGACACCGAGAACAGCCCAGTTCCATCCTCCTGACACCCACCCCTCAAACACTTGTAGACATTAATGAGGTCACCCCTCAGTCTCCTCCAAGCTAAAGAGACCCAGCTCCCTCAACCTCTCCTCAGAAGGGAGGTGCTCCACCTCTCTCATCATCTTTGTTGCCCTACGCTGAACTCTCTCCAGAAGCTCCACATCCCTCTTGGAACTGAGGAGCCCAGAACCGGACACAATACTCCAGGTGTGGTCTCACCAGGGCAGAGTAGAGGGGGAAAAGAACCTCTCTTGATCTGCTAACCACCCCTCTTCTAATCCACCCCAGGATGCTGTTGGCCCTCTTGGCCACAAGAGCACATTGCTGGCTCATAGTCATCTTGTTGTCCACCAGGACCCCCAAGTCCCTTTCCCCTACACTACACTCCAACTGGTCAGTCCCCAGTCTGTACTGGTACCTAGGGTTGTTCTTGCCCAGATGCAAGACTCTGCACTTACTCTTGTTATAGCTCACTAGATTTTTCTCAGCCCAGCTCTCCAGCCTGTCCAGATCTCGCTGAATGGCAGCAGAGTCTGCTGGGGTGTCGGCGACACCACCCAGCTTTGTGTCGTCAGCAAACTTGCTGACAGTGCATGCCAATCCCTCATCCAAGTCATCAATGAATAGATTGAACAGGACCGGTCCCAGCACCGATCCCTGGGGCACTCCACTAGATACAGGCCTCCAACTAGCGGTCAGTGAAGTTGTGGTGCAGTCACAGCTTTCTGCTGCTTCCTAACAGGCTTAACTCAGGCACTGCAGGGTTGCAGACTCGGGCACAGGCTTTGGGGCTGTTGCTGTCACTGAGGGCAGCAAGTCACGGCCACAATCTGCTTTGCCTATTGCTAAATATTGCTAAGGTTAAATACAAAGCCCTGGGGGAGCACCGAGATGTTTCGTTCATCATCAGGGTTATCCTAGAGCAAGGAATTCCACCCCCCCACACTTTATTTTTATCACAGTTTAACAGGATTTAGCATTACAATTCTCATTGCTTTTAACAGATACTGCAGGTTTCATTTCCATTCGAGTCCAGAAACAAAGGCACGTGTTCCTTCAAAGCCTACTTATCATATCCTCTTGTTCCCCTCTCAGGAGAGGCTGTGAAAGGTATGTAAGCTGATAACCTTACACTAACGGGGAGTCACTCTGACCTCATCCACTTCGCAGCGATGACCACATACAATTGGCCTCTAACCCAATTGCAAAACAATAAAATTACGTTGTGAAACCACTGTTCCTTTCCTAACAGTGTCTCTGAAAACAGCTTAAAGACTGAGAGGATTCTGAGAGCTTTTTCCTTCTTGGGGTGGTAATGCACGGGCTACAGAGTGTTGACACGACTACCACACTTTTCTGACACTGAAATAAGCTGAATTCCTCATTGCTAACCAATATTTAGAATGAATGACAACTGATGGATGATTTTGAGCAAATGAAGGGTGAGTTTGCTCTCTTGTGCCGCATACGCACACTGTCGGTACTGGAGTGATGTGTGGAGGGACACGGAACTGCTGGAGAGAGTCCAGCACAGAGCCACAAAGATGACAAAGGGAGAAGAACATCTCCCTGATGAGGAAAGGCTGAGGGACCTGGGTCTCTTGAGCTTGGAGAAATGGAGACTGAGGGGTGACCTCATTAATGCTTATAAATATGTGAGCGTTGGTGTCAGGAGGATGGAGCCAGGCTTTTCTCAGTGTCATCTAATGATAGGACAAGGGGCAAGGGGTGTAAGCTGGAACAGAGGAGGTTCCACATCAATATGAGAAGAAACTTCTTCATGGTGCAGGTGACAGAGCCCTGGAAGGGGCTGCCCAGGCGGGTTGTGGAATCTCTTTCTCTGGAGAGGTTTAAAACCCTCCTGGATGTGTTCCTGTGTGACTTGGTCTAGGTGATCCTGCAGTGGCAAGGGGATTGGACTGGATGATCTTTCAAGGTCCCTTCCAATCCCTAATGTTCTGTGATTCTGTGATATCCTGCATCAGCCTACCTGAAACCTGGAGCTGAATGAATAAGATGCTCTTTATGCAGTCTGAGCACTCTCCAGCTGTGTAACACTAACCTACCATTTACCAACTTTGCTTTCTTCCTATTTGAATGAGATACAGTTAACACCTCTCTGCACAGCTGATAAGGACCAGTCATTTCAGAGATGTTGCTTCATGATTTTGTGACGGGACTGTACAGATCCAAGTAATTGTTGTTTTTTCAGCAATACTAACATTAGACAAACCTGCCAGCATATGGAAAGAGATCTCATGCAGCACAGTCTCTGCTGAGGAGCACACAAGAGAAGTGGGCCCAGCAGCTGATCTCTCTGTAGTCAGAGAATACAGTGACGAGCCAAACTGAGACACATAATCTGCTCAAACACAGACTGTGCTGGATTTTCATAGACTCATTCATTCAACAGCTGAGATGTCTTACAACTGCAACGATATTCTGACTTACTTGTCCATTTCATATGAGATTCCTTTGGCCCCTACCTTACTGTCTTCTCTCTTGCTACTCAGCTGTCATAGAGGGTTCTAGGAAGGAAGAAACAAAAAGATTGACTACCTAGAACTGTTCTGATGGGAGATGCTGAAGAAGAGCAGAGCTGAAGAAGCTAGCAGTTGTTAGGGCTTCAGCTTGGCTCCACAGGGATTCTGGTGTCTCCCCACTTGACAACACGTGGACAAGCCATGGTGTGTTCATGTAGAACAGTTTCATCAGGATACTCCAGGACATGCTTAGACCCCAGCACCACTTCAGCCCTTCAGCCCAAATAAACGAGGGCTGCAGCAAAGCAGGAGCTTGCCCTGGGTATAAAACAAGCTCCAGTTTTGCTTTCATGCTCTGGCAGGACACTACAGCAGCTGCTCCACAGTGACCATATTGAGGCTCACACCCAAGAGAAGACAAGATACTGATGGAATCTCTGTGCTTCTTGAAAGTCAGGCACTCGTAAACAAGTTTGGTTTATACAAAGCATGCATGTAGAGCAGAACTAAAGGAAAAACAGCTGAGAAGGTGGTAAATCCAGCGTGTGCTTTGATCTTGCTGGTTGTAAGGAGAAAAGGGAGACTGCATGCAAGACAGTTCTTTCACACCGTACCTTGGTTAGTAACCCCACTGCAGCTGACGCCGAGGAGAAAGCTTTAGAAGGTCAGCTCAGGTTAAAAAAGGAAGCCCATGGCTTCCCATCACTGCCCTGAACCACCTGGATCGTTGTTTTCTTATGTCTGTGAGTGGGTGTGTTGGGCCTCAGCGACAAAGCTGAAGTTCAGTGAGTGAATTTCCTGCCTCATAGATGGGTTTCTCACTGTGCCAGGCACACGCGTGACCTCAGCGCTCCGCTTCTTGCCTGTTGTGCAACAGAGTTTAGCAGCAAAAGGGCTTACAGCCCCGGCAGCATCTAAGACCTGTGCATGTTGCTCGTGCACAGGCTGGGATAAAGATGTTTAAGAGTTGACATAAGTTGAAAGAAAACAGTTTTTTCCCCCCACCACTCCCAAATAATACTTCATTCACCAGTCTGAAGGAATCTCCTGGCATGACCACTTGTTGTTCAAGTCAGGAGGAAAGGTATGTCAGGAGGCACCACCCGGGTCTGTGCTGATGGTCGCATTCCCAGTGAGTTCCATGACAGCCAGTGGCTGCTGCCCACCTCTGAGGGCAACAACTATGAAATCTTCTTGGTGTCCACATAAAGTGTGGTTACAGAAAGTTGTGAGTCCCCAGAGAACCCTGCAGAAGCAGACAGAAGCTGTTCTGGCTGGCAAAGCTCAGTCTGACTGCATGGATGAGTAAATGCTGCCTGAGAAGTTTTATTTGCTGCTGTCAATTTGCACCTTAGGGTATAAGGATGGGCAAAGACTCACTCAGCAAAGCCCCTTGGAAGCTTCCCATCAGGAGAGGCCTAGTGGCAGGCACAGTGCCCATGGTCTTGCCCACAGATAAGGTGTCTGGTTAAAGCTTAACCCGAGTGTTGGCAGAAAGCTGTGTTTTAGCAGAGCCTGCACAGTTGCTCCAACCCACCTTCCAGGGGCTGCCCGAGAAGGAAGGTTCAGGGATGCAGCTGTGGAAGGGCCGCGTAGTCCATCACCCTGACCTCCTCCACGTGCCTCCAAATGGTAGGGTACGAACCTCAGCAGCTGTTAGGGATGGCACCACTCTCAGTCCAACAGTCATGAAGTAGGTAATCCATGCCCAAGGGAGACCCAGAGCCCTCTCCTCCTTTGCTGAAATAGGGTAGGAAGTGTCTTCAAGCCACATGAAAACTTGGTGTGTTACAGGCACCAGCTTCAGCCATCTCTTTGGTCAATGGGGGAGAAGAAGTGGCACCCAGTTTGGCACTGCGAGCCGCGCTGCTCCTCAAATGCCATCCAGTGCTTGGCATCGGTGCGTGGTGTATGCAAAACCTCGCAGAAATCAAGAGGTTCTTCTGCTGAGAGTCGTAAAACATAATCAGTGCCAGTGGGGCTCAGACAACAAAATGCTGCTGGGAGTAACTTGGAGTTTGTTTCTTCAGTTAAACCAGAATTGATGTCTATAGCTGCTCTTTCCTATTGCCATGGTGCATAGACCTTGTGCCTTTATTTTTATCCCTCCTGTGCCTTTTTTGTAACCTATCCAGCCATAAGGATGTAGGGAAGGATAAAATCCCCCCGTAAACTGTTCCGGTTTCACAGCGTTAGGGAATACAGGAGAGAACTTGCCCTGCTACTGTTTTTTTTAACACAGTCTACTCCTAAATCCTGCTCTTAGGTGTCTCGCGAGCTTTGCATGTGGACCAGACTCCGAACCAGTTTAACTGGAGTTATTCTGGCATCAGTGAAGCTGCTGTGCTGTGACCCGTCAGGTGGACATGCTGAGGAGCAAGATGTAATAGCACACGAACGCAGGGTTTTAGAGGTGTTTTGTCAAGTGGGTGTAAAAGTGATCTAGATGAGCCAGAGCAAGCTCTGTGCATGGACTGGGTTTAGCATGATTTGGAATTAAGTTCCTTAATTCCCTATCAGATCACTGGTGTAAGTATGTGCTTGTCCCACCAAAGGGAGATTTGCCTTGAGGGATCTGAAATACGTCACGCAGTTCCTCCTGTAGTAATAGTAATAATAAAGCCAGGAATCCAGCCCCACTAGCCAACTTCCACTTCCAATGTAGGTTGTTAATTCCTTTGACAATCAATAGTATGTCAAAGTACAACAGGAGGGTTGGAACTAGACGATCTTTAAGGTCCCTTCCAACCCTGGCCATTCTATGATTCTATGATATCAGTATCTTCCCCTATAGAGCTCTGTTCCAAAACCTTTGCAAAAGGTCTATGAGAGGAAGAGCCCATTAGTCTGCTTCAATCTGTAAAGAAATTAAAGGTAGAGTGAGCAGTATGATGAGAAGATAACCAGAAGGAGCGAACACTACCTCTGGAAGTTCAGTCAGACTAAAATTACTCTTTAGTCCACTAAGAAACTTTTGATTATTATCACAGAATCACAGAATTAGGGATTGGAAGGGACCTTGAAAGATCATCCAGTCCTATCCCCCTGACACAGCAGGATCACCTAGACCAAGTCACACAGGAACATGTCCAGGAGGATTTTAAATGTCTCCAGAGAAAGAGACTCCACAACCTCCCTGGGCAGCCCCTTCCATTACGATTATTTTTTCCTAATAAAAATAAGATGGATTAATATGAGCTGCAGTTTTTCTGAAGGAGCAAGTGAATGCTCAAACACAAAGCCCTTGTGGGCAGGATCTTTAAAGATTCAGCGGTGCTCACGATGTCAAAATCCTTGAGCAGCTGTAAGACCAGAACCCAAAACCCTCCCAGCAAGGATGCAGCGTCTGGAGGGCGATTAAGGTGAAATGCTGACATGGGTCCTATTGTAGCTGCTCTTTAAATAATCCTATCTGTACTTAACCATTGTACTGAAAAAAAAATAATCAAGTCTTGCAGGTTACTTGTGCTTATGCAACTTGAAAACAAAATCTATCAGTGGAGCCAGGTCCTTGGCTCTCCTCCAGCGGTTCTAAATAGGTCCAAGAGCCAGCTTAACTGCCCCAGCCAGAACTATTTTCATTTCTCCAGGAACAGATCTGCAGGGCATAGACCCACGGGGACAGCCTATGCTTCCCCACGTCTGAACTCTGACTCCTAGAACATATGCAAAGAAATAAATGGGATGGGCAGCAGGTACCTGCTCTGCAGTGCCTCTCTGCCCCGGGAACGCTCCCCTGGGCAACAAGCAGCTGATTAATTCATTAGACAACAAAACAAACCCCAAGATAGCTGAACAAAATGTTCTCTGTACCTTTATTTCATTTTATCTTATTTCAGTTCTTCATCTTTGGAGGGTTCTTGTTGCTTGTTTTATCCAAACACGCTCTCAGGCTTCTGTCTGGTGAGGAAGTAATAATGAGAGGTTGTGGCCTAATAAAAAAGAGGCGACACTTTACAACATGGAAAACTGTTAATAATCAACATCAAAAGGCTTTAATCTGTTGACAGCCATATACCCAGTTTATACAGCTGGCTGCCCTACTGGCTCTTCTTCCAGGCTAACTGGAGGGTGCCCTGAGATCTGTGTCTTTGTACAATGATAACTCAGGGAACACGCAGGTAGCACCATCCAGTGAGAGCTTGAATCAGACACCTGAGCAAGGAGCAGTCCAGGCAGTAGGTGTGATTTTCTCAGGATGATGTGAACTAATTAAGAGCAAAGGCACTGCCTCCAGGAGCCAAAAAACCTCAAACAACCCCAAACCAGAACAAAGAATCAACCCTCTGTCTAAGAGTTGCCTAGAGCGAGGGGACATAAGTCTTGTTTTTATGTTCTTGTTGCCTAGAGTCACGTAAAACCTTTGCCCTTCTACAACCAGCTGTGGATCCTGGGGCTGTTCCTGAGAAGGAACAAGAAAGAAGAGAGAAAGAGCCCTTCAGGGTGTTGGATGGGCCAGAGGGCCAAGCACAGGGTTTGGGAACCTGACGTTGCTTATTCCCTGTTTATTTACAAAGTCTTTAGAGGAGGGACTAGAGCTGGTCCTGCCCCGTCATCCTCCTCACAGATGCACTAATGCAAAGCTTCCAACAATATCTTCTAAAGCCAGGAAGAAACTGTTATTCTCCCCTTTTATGCCAATCAGATGTTTAGTGGGAGGAACACTCAATGTGCATCCACGAGATAGGTGATGCCAGTTTAGGAAGAAAAGAGGACTTCACACCCTCAAACCAAACCACTTGGGTTGCCAGTACAGTAAGCAGCGTGAACAGTGCAGAGGTGGGTTCACAGACACCATCAACTTGCAGGTCCTGCTTAGCTAAAGGAAGTGATGGCTCTGCTTCTCCAAACACTTGATAGTCTCTTTCAAGGTTGAACTGAGAACAGAACAAGGATGCATCTGCAATACTGTGTCCACTTGTGGGTCCTTCAGTTCCAGGACACAGAACTGCTGAAGAGAGTCCAGCACAGAGCCACAAAGGTGATGAAAGGAGTAGAACATCTCTCTGATGAGGAAAGGCTGAGGGAGCTGGGGCTCTTCAGCTTGGAGAAAAGGACACGGAGGGGTGACCCCATTAATATTGATAAATATGGAAAGGGTGGGTGTCAGGAGGATGGAGCTAGGCTCTGCTCAGCGGAACCCAATGATAGGACAAGGGGCAATGGGGGTCAGCTGGAACAGAGGAGGCTCCCCATCAATATGAGAAGGAACTTCTTCACAGTGAGTGTGACAGAGCCCTGGAAGGGGCTGCCCAGGTGGGTTGTGGAATCTCTTTCTCTGGAGACAGTTAAAACCCACCTGGATGCGTTCCTGTGTGAGTTGGTGTAGGTGATCCTGCTGTGGCAGGGAGATTGGACCGGATGATCTTTTGAGGTCCCTACCAATCCCTAATGTTCTCTGATTCTGTGACACCTGAGAAAGATGCAGATTTCAGACCATTTCAAGCTGTCTCAGTGGCAAAAGCCATTATCAGGTCCTGTCCTCTGTTCCTGCAGGTGCAGGAAACCCTGTTTAAAGGAGCATTTTCGTCCATCCCATGTTTTGGAAGGGTAGGGAGTGACAGCAATGAACACACGACAGCCAGAAAGTTAAAAGGCAGCACAGGTACCTGTCTGAAGGTGCTCTTTTTCATCATGTCAGCACTCGCCTTTCCTCGCTTGCTCCACCTCCTTATCGCTTCACGCGAACTTTGTCTCATAAAACGATAAGAACAAGCGCATTATGCACCATGCGAATCCGCTGACTCCCCGTCCCAACACTCAGCGAGGAAAGTGTGGTGTAACCACTCTGGTGAGACCCCACCTGGAGCACTGCGTCCAGTTCTGGAGCCCTTACGACAAGGATGTGGATGTGCTGGAGCGAGTGCAGAGGAGGGTCATGAGCATGATCAGAGGGCTGGAGCACCTCTCCTGTGAGGACAGACTGAGAGAGTTGGGGCTGTTCAGTCTGGAGTAGAGGAGGCTCCGAGATGACCTTATTCCAGTATCTGAAAGGGGCCTACAAAAAGGCTGGGGAGGGACTTTTGAGGATGTCAGGTAGCGATAGGACTAGGGGGAATGGAGCAAAGCTGGAGATGGGTAGATTTAGAGTGGATATGAGGAGGAAGTTCTTCACTGTGAGAGCGGTGAGAGCCTGGAATGGGTTGCCATGGAAGGTGGTGGAGGCCCCATCCTTGGAGGTGTTTAAGGCCAGGCTGGATAAGGCTCTGGCCAGCCTGATCTAGGGTGGGGTGTCCCTGCCCAAGGCAGGGGAGTTGGAACTGGATGATCCTGCTGTTGCAGGCGGATTGGACTAGATGATCTTCCGAGGTCCCTTCCAATCCGTAGTGATTCTGTGATTCTATGATTCTATCCTGTGGTCCCTTCTAACCCTGACTGACTCTATTACTTGGTCTAGGTGATCCTGCTGTGTCAGGGGGATTGGACTAGATGATCTCTCGAGGTCCCTTCCAATCCCTAATGAACTCCTCCTGGCTGTTCACTTCCAAAAAATTAGATGCATAACACTGGTGTTAACGCTGCCCTTTTTGCCTTTTTGGGGGGTTTCCTTATACCTTCAAATATGTAACTAGAAATTGTAGTTTTAGGATAATGTAGAAACCTAGGAGAAATAGTTTATGGAAGAGAAAGCCTGGCACTGGACTGTCACCGGTAGTTTCACAGCAGCAGTGTGCAGCAGGAGGTCACCTGTCCTGGTGCTATAAAACATTCGGGGAGGAGGAGAAAGAAGTCACAGCTCCTTGGGATATTTATAGTGGTCAAGAATGCTTTTAAGGAACTTGTAGTGGCAGATGCCACTGGGTACTCTGTCATCGGTGGTGCTCTTATTCATAACAAGCAATGCGTATTGTGGTCTGATCCAAGCGAGCCTCACGTTACACTTGGCTGAAAGAGTAAGTGCTGTGTTTGTGGTACTGCAGGAGCTCCACTTGGGTTTTGTTAATGCCACCTTGTGTTTCCATTTTTGTTCTGCACATGGCTCTCAAGTTAAGGTTTTATCCATCAGCTGGGTAGACTCCAATGGATTATGTGTAGAGCTGCAGTACAGGTATCGATGGCACACGCTAAATGATGTTAGGACTTGTTACAGCAGAACAAACCTTTGAACGGCTTGGGCAAGGGGCCTGTGGAGTAAGGTTCCTCCTCTTCCAAGTGCTGGCCCCTTTATCCCTTTCATGGGAGGCTACACCCTCGTGCCTCTTCTACAGAGCTTTACCAGGAGTGTATTCTCTTCCCTCAGGGCAGTGGTTGTTGTGGTTTTCATCCCCAGCAAACAGGGAGATGGCTACAACATATCCCAGCTTGAGTTTGAGAAGCAAGAGGGACTAGGAGGGTAACTGGGAGATCAGAAGGGTTGAGATATCTGTTCTGGGATCTAAACAAGTTCCCACTGCTCCAGAAGAATCCTAGACTTGGAGCTAGCACCTGGCAATGCACTGGAAAGACAAAGTTAGGAAATATTGATCTGTAATTGATAGGATCAGCTCTCATCACTGTAAGTCTTCCTAGACCAGGACCAGATCACATCCCTGGCTGTGTTTCAAAGTTGTGCAGACCTGGGGCTCAGGGACAGGGTTTAGCAGTGGCCTTGGGACAGCTGGGTTAGTGGTTTGACTCTGTGATCTTAAAGGTCTTTTCCAACCTAAACAATTCTATGATTCTAAGAAAAACTGCCACATTTGATGAGATTTAATGTTTCATTTGGACTTGTCTAGGCTAAAAAGCTCCACTCCCTTGGAAATTATACTCACACTACACACATGAGGCTTCTAGCACTACTACAAGTGGTTTAAACTGTTTTCAAACAACCCATTCCCATCCTTGATGTCCCACTCACTGTTGCCAGCCTTACCTTTGCTTCCAGCCCTGATCTCCTCCAACCACTGCTCTTAATCATCCACTCATAAACATCCCTCTGAACACATATGCTCAGCGGCCAGCTTGTTTTTCTCCTGGAGTGGCTGTGGTTATCGATTATTCCAAGTGTAATTGGCAAGTAGCAGCTGTTTAAGAAAATAAAGTTAGAACTTCAGGGGCAGGGAGATAAGAATATTTACACTTGGTGTTCAATAGCTTAAAAAATAGATCATTCATCTTTTATTTCTTCTCTTTCCTCTGCCATTTAATGTCAGGTGTTTAACCTCTGTAAGTTAAATGCAGAGTCACACAGAATCTGTCTGGTTGGAAGAGACTGTAGGTGCCTTTACCATCATTTCTTCTCCACTGTCTCATAGAAACACAAAGACACAGCACTGGGAATTCTTACTGGTGTTCCTTGCATGTTCTTATTGAGGCCTCTAGCCCAAGCTCTGTCTGAATCACCAACAGCAGGATCCTCACTGAGAAGAGGTAGTTTCTCGATGGTTCTTTTCCTTGGGCTGTTTTTTGTGTTTTGTTTTAACACTGTTTTGTAGAACTAAGCAGATGGGTCTCTGCACGGTTTGCCTCGACACGCTGCTTGAGTCACTGGCTTTGCTGAAGCACTCAACTGACACCCATCTTGGTTCACAGCTCTGTTGGTAGCTGCTGAGTCCTGCCCACTTCGATCGCTCCACAGCCTCGTAACTCAACAGCCTGCCCCTTCTCCTGTCAGCACGGCCTTTCTCTCAAGAATGCTGTTGACCCAACAAATACCTGCAGAGGGGATGAGTCTGCTGTTGTGTCTGCAGCTTTTTTAAAAGTCAGTCATCTGCTGAGGCGATGAGAATTTGGGGAATTCAGTGCAAACACAGATGTTTATAGGACATGGATGACCTGCCTGTAGACAAAGGCAGCACTCAGGACACTTCAGCATATAGACAGAAATATCAACAGGAGATGTTGAGTTCTGTCCTAGTGAATTATGTACCAGACATAAAGGCTGGGGATTCTGAGGATTAATTTTGAAAAGTTGACTGTTTGAGTCCTACTCCACTTCTACATGCCCCAAGTGAAATGGAGGCTGAAAGAAGAGTCAGATTGGCAAGGGAAACTTTTATGTTGCTGCCAGCCTACAGTTTTCAGTGATTGCCTTTAATTATTCTGGAATTGTATGATATTAGGCTCAGCTTATTTAGGTGTTTCTCAAGGGCAGTGAGTGTTTTGTTTCAGCAAAGCTTAAGGGTTACCCAGTCACTCCCAGCAAGTAATAATTCAGTACAGAAATGGAGATCTCATTGAGAGGAAACTATTTCTAAGATGTGTCATCACCAGCAGAACGGACCTTGGTTGGTATAAGCCAGTTGGTAATGGCTTTCTGATGTTAGGCCCAGTACAGGTCTGAATGTGATTAAGTTGGCAGGAATTCTGCTAACTTACATGTCTTCAGGAGCTGGGTCTCTTCACCTTGGAGAAAAGGAGCCTGAGGGGTGACCTCATTAATGTTTATAAATATGTGAAGGGTGGGTGTCAGGAGGATGGAGCCAGGCTCTTCTCACTGTCATCTAGTGATAGGACAAGGGGCACTGAGAGTAAGCTGGAACAGAAGAGGTTTCACATCAATATGAGAAGGAACTTCTTCAAGTGAGGGTGACAGAGCACCGGAACAGGCTGCCCAGGGGTGGTTCTGGAGTCTTACAGCTGCTCAAAGGTTTTGACATCCTGAACACAGCTGAATCTTTAAAGATTCTGCCCACAAGGGCTTTGTGTTTGAGCATTCAGTCACTCCTTCAGAGAAACTGCAGCTCATATTAATCAATCCTATTTTTATTAGGAAAAAATAATCATAATGGAAGGGGCTGCCAGGGAGGTTGTGGAGTCTCCCTCTCTGGAGACATTTAAAACTCACCTGGACACGTTCCTGTGGTCTAGGTGGTCCTTCTCTAGCAGGGGGATTGGACTGGGTGATCTTTCAAGGTCCCTTCCAATCCCTAATGTTCCGTGATTCTCTGACTCTGCAAAGAGAACAGCTATCTTGAAAAATTCAGCTAAAATACTAGAAAATTTCAGGGTAAATAGAGCAGACCTCAGCACCTGTGATTAAAAAGAACTGCAGTTGTTAAGGTCTAATTATTATGCAAAGACTTGGGGAGCTTAAAAAAAAATCCCTAATGTTCCCATTAACCATTTGAATTTCAAATACCTTATTTCTAGGTGATGGGGTGATTAAGAGGTATGAAGGCAGCTCCAAGTCCTCCTAAAGCTGCTTTAGCTGTTAACAATAGTATCGGCCCTAGCAGAGTCCCTAAACCTCGATTTCAGCTCATTAGCACCGGTGTAATGTGTTTCTCAACTGTTACCTTGAAACGTATTGATTTTTCAGCCTACACATGTTTTCACTCGTTTGCGATCTTATCTTATTCAAATTTCAGAACCGCACAATTCACCTGAAGATAAAGAATGCAACACTATCCACCCAGCTTGGCCTCAGACAAACAAATGCTGCTCGGCACAAACAAACGGCAGTTGGATCCAAGCACTCCTCGCCTCTCTTCTTCATATTTCACTGCTCTGTGGAAGAAAGCAAGTTGGGTAACAGGCTCTTTTGACTTCATACCCAGTACACTTTCAGGTTTCTCTAGTCTCCAAAGCCAAGAATCCAGCCTAAAGATGCCACAAAGCTTCAGCACGCTTAAGGCAAGGCAGAGCCATGATTTTTTTCCTCCCAGTCTTTGTTGCCAAAGTTTGGAATCAAATAAAAGATTTGCTGTGGATAAAAATAAAAGCTTGTCTGAGACATTACCTAAATCTTCTACGGCTTTTCTGTGCATGATTTACAGAATCACAGGGATTGGAAGGGACCTCAAAAGATCATCCAGTCCAATCCCCCTGCCACAGCAGGATCACCTAGACCAGGTCACACAGGAACACATCCAGGCGGGTTTTAAACGTCTCCAGACGCTCAGAGGAAGGAATCTTGGGTTGAAGCTGGTTAGATTTGCTGCTGAAACAAGCTCTCAGCTTGAAGTGTTCACGGTGGAATCGCTGTGCTTTGACAAGCTTTCAGCAGTCTGAGCTGACACCGAGTTCTCCCAAGAAGGGTCACCACTGGCCGGCTTGAACCCACTGGCAAACGGTCTGTGGATAACAGCATCCAAATGATCCCTCTTGATGCAGGATGACGCAACTTCCTCAAAGAGCAGTTTGTGCCTGTTCCAGGAAAAGCTCGGTCTCACAAGCGTGGACACTGGCATGTGACTGCTACAGCTCCTGCAGGAAGCAGGGTCAGCTCTATACAGAGCAGCTTCTTGACTGCTCTGGGTTATTGAACTGGTGCCTTGAAAGCCAGCCTGCCACAGCTCCAGAAACCACCTCCAGAGGGTTAGCAGCCTAGATGCAGCCCTAGGAAGGCTGCACTTTCTAGCTAAGCCAAATGCATGTTGATTCCTTGTCTTTCAGGGACGTTTCATTTTGGAGCATTTACCTCCATCAGTACTGGGGAAGAGAGGTGGGGAAGAGAGGTCCTGATTTCTCTAACAGCTTTCCTTTGTCTCTGATGGAAGCTGACCTTCCCTGCTCTGCAAGCCTGTCCTACCCAACACCAACAGAAATGTCTGTGAGATCTACCACCACCTTTCTTCACAGACAGGGCTGCTCTTTCAACCCTGACTGAATAGAAAGCATTTGCCAATGTGTGTGTGGTTTAGCTTCCTCTGCCCAGATCTGGAGAGCGCCTGCCTATAAATAACCTCTTACAGGGTGCTTGGACAACCACTGCTTTCTCCAGGGACCAGATTGTGTTTTCAAGTCATATCTTGCCATGGAAACTGACAGGTAATGAAGGATCCGGACCAGGTTTCTCTGCATCAACATGCAGTCATGTAAACAGGTGGCAAAACCTCACCACAAAATAAAAGGTGCAACCCTAAACGATGGTTATAGCAAGAGCAGGATCTCAAACTCAAAAGGCTCACAGCTCATTAGAGATCAGCAAACTTTTCCAAATCAAGCAGTGCAGTAGAACCTCCTGAATCCGATAAGGAAAATTTCAAGTCATACTTCAAAAGCTTTCTGAATGTGTCTCAGACTAGCCTACGAATTAAATGAGTTAATATTAAACCAGAGACAAGAATGTGTGACTGAATTCTGATTCAGCCGTTGCAACTGGATTCCAGACATCACCGACTTATTCTCAAGATGTTATTGGAAACAATGGAATATGTATTTTAAAGGGAGCTTAATCTTACCCAGCTTTTGCACAAAACACATTTGGAAACGCGTGAGATTTTTTATTAGATCTTAATCTGTTACAGTATTCCAACTGGCTATTGGGAGTGAAAGGCTCTGACACTGCAAATAGCACCACCACCTTTAATCAAACTGCCAGCGGGCTATGAGGGGCTGCTAAATACCAAGGACTAATAGAGAAAACTTCTCCTAAAAGTCTTTGCTGAACCAACACAAAACTCCCTCAGTGTTAAGAATAAAATGGTTTGGATTTTTCAGGATGTGACTGAAACTGGATGAGTTTAAAAGACGCTTAGATGGAGTGTTGGGGGATCTGGTTTAGGGGTGAACTTGTAGAGCAGGGTTGATGGTTGGACTCGATGATCCCAAGGGTCTTTTCCAACCTGAATGATTCTGAGAAATTATCACTAGTTTCTGAATAGACAGATCAATCAAAACAGCAGCCCAAAAAATGAGGGGTTTGGGAAAGACCAGACCTTTCTTTGATAAGGCATGACAGCAACATGCATGGAATCCTGCACTGGATGCAAAAGCTTTGCTGTGGAACATCTCTCTGTGCTTGTGATCAGTGCAAGAGACAATAAATAAGAGTATTCCCCAAACATTTCACCATGTGTTTGACAGTCCTTGGTGAAAACTGAAGAAAGACTTCAGAAATCTGAATCTGTCCAGGCAGAGCATGCAGTGTCTATCATAGAATCACAGAACATTAGGGATTGGAAGGGACCTTGAAAGATCATCCAGTCCAAACCCCCTGACACAGCAGGATCACCTAGACCAAGTCACACAGGAACACAACCAGGTGGGTCTTAAACATCTCTAGTGAAGGAGACTCCACAACCTCCCTGGGCAGCTTTAGTAAGTTCTCCCCTTATCCTCACTACTCCACAGAACGATTATTTCATGTCTGATCCCCATCCAGCCCAGTTTGTACCCCAATCCTGACGCTGGCCCAGCAAAAAGGGTGGTAGGAGATCCTGCCAGAAGGTAAGGAGAGGAAAGCTCTGGTGCAAATATTTGAAAGTCAAAGGGATGGCACATGTTTGACTTCACAAGAAAATGCTGCTTTCTGTTGCAATGTTGGTTACACAATCACATGAGGTTTTATTTTTAAAAGCAAGTAAAAAAATTACAGTGCATCAGCTCCTTGACTGGTGTAAATCACCAGGGTTTTATTGACTTTGATGGAGCTATGCCGATTTATACCAGATGAGGATTTGGCCCACTGGATGGAGATATTTTTATCTCTCTTCTCACTCTATCAGTTAAGGAAAGGGTAATAATCAGCAAGCTGGAAGCAATTACGTGTGTGTGAGGAGGGGGTAGTTTCATAATAGCTAACTTGATATTATTTCCTGTAAAATGCATCAGGAGAGTAGAGCCTGGAGCCTGCTGACCAGTTCGTTTTGTAAAGAAATATTTGCTCAGATCTGTTTATAATAATTTGTCGAGTGATGGGCAGACTGGGCTCAAGCACTTAACCTTCCACTGACACCAGCGGCGGCAGTTCTGGTGCTGACCTGTGCACTGAGTGGCAGCCGGTGAGGAAAGCGCCAGGAAGAACCTGGCTTCGCTTGCATCTGCGTAAATCTGGTGTAATTCTATCAAAAATCAGGAGAAACACTCTGTGTTTACAACAGGGTGCCTAAAAGCAGAATTTGGCAGAGTTTTCCACTGAGCATTTATAAGCTGTTTCTGGCAGCAAATAAGAATGGGGGAGGGGAAGATTATTCATTGCAGATGCTTTGCAAGATTAACGGAGCCTTTGTGATGACAATAAAGTCTACTAACGTAGTCACTTTTGGAAAATGCTTTCTAAAAGTGTGATTCAGGGGAGTTTTCTGTCACCTTTTCATTCTCAGCGTGTTTTGTGGTGGCAAAAAGTGCTAACCAAGACCTCAAGTGGAACAATCAGCACTGCTTTCCTTTCCCTGGAGAGGCAGAAGAGTCCCGACCTACAATTCCAAGTGGGATAAAGCAGTTGTGTGACTTGGTCTAGGTGATCTTGCTGTGGCAGGGGATTGGACTAGATGATCTTCTGAGGTCCCTTCCAGTCCCTAATGTTCCGTGATCCTGTGATTCTGTGAAGGTGAGATTTCTAAGGAATCATTTGGGATAAATGCATTTCATAAGGTTCAGCTTTAATTCTGGTTAGGGAACCACACACTGGACCAAGGAAGCTGAAGACAAACTGATCACAACTGCAACAAATGGAACGATTTGTCAAATTAATTTTATGTTATAATGCAGATTACTCTAAATTACCACAACTAGCACTATTATCACTAACGTATTCTAATGAGGTATTGCTCATTATGGCTCGTGCATCTGCTATCTTTGCTCTCAGGGATGATTTAAACATCTTTTTTGTCCCTATGAAGACAGGCTGAGTGAGTTGGGGTTGTTCAGCCTGGAGAAGAGGATGCTCCCAGGTGACCTTCTAGCAGCTTTCCAGTAGCTGTAGGGGTCTACAAGAAAGCTGACGTAGGGCTTTTGAGATGGGTAGTAGCAAGTGAACAAGGGGAAAGGGTTACAGACCTGGAAAGAGGAGACTTAGGTTGGACACGAGGAACAAATTCTTTGCTGTGAGGGTGCTGAGATGCTGGAACAGGTTACCCAAGGAAGCTGTGGCTGCCCTATCCCTGGAAGTGTTGAAGGGCAGGGTGAATATGGCCCTGAGTAACTTGCTGTAGTGAAGGTGTCCCTGCCTATGCAGGGGGGTTGGGACTAGATGATTTTTGAGGTCACTTCCAATCCTGGCCCTTCTATGGTTCTATTTGTAATGTTTTTACTTCATAAATGTCATTAAACTTCTCCATGCCCTCTCAGAGTGGGTGCAGCCTCACTGGGCTACTGCTGTCTCTATCACCATAGCTTACACCCGTACAGCTACTTTTTTCTAACAGTGAAATTCATCCCCAAACTGGCAAGCAGGTGAATCCTTAAACATCAGCAGACAACTCATAAAAGACTGGAGAATCTAAGGTTTGGAAATTACCCTGGAAAGATGCACAAATGCAGTTCTTATCCCAACTACAGAGATCCCCAGGGAGCTGCACAGCCCTGTCCAGTGCTCCCTGCTGTCTTTTCCTGGGAAAGGTCAGGTAGCCTATTAATCAGGCTCTTGTCTTTGATTTTTTTTGTCATATATGTTTGCAGGATGTATCTACATATGCACTGCAAATATATATGTGCACCACTTCCTGGATGTGTCTGAAAGGGAACAACGAGCAAGTTTCTGAGGGAAGAGCAGGTTTGCTTATTTTGGGATTCTTTTCTAAACACAACCCCCTTAAAAACAACCAAAGATGAGGCACTGCTGGGGCAGGTGAACCGTGGTCTGACGCTGAATTTAAATCCCCTTTCGTGGGTCTGTAGCTGTAGGCATAAGCTTCCAGGGGGTTTGTTCTGGATGCTGTTGCCATGTGTCTTTCACTGGTTTTCTTACTCAGCTTTTCAGCTACTCAGGGGGTGTTTTCCCCACTAACATTCAAATACAAACACTAGAAAAGACAACTGCAGAGTCCTTCCCATCCTTTCCAGTGAGAACACAGAATGGAAAACCAAGTGCAGTCCTGTAGCTACTGCCTCTGGATTGATGAAACTTCCATGGGTAAGTGGATTGTATAAAAGAACTCCTCTATTCTTTGACAAATACATGCAGTGAGATCCCTTTTACTGCTGAATACACTGCACAAAACCTAACTGCTCACAGGCAGCCTCCCTGGAATCAATAGCGCAAAATCAATTCGCACTAAGGATAATTTTGAAAGGATGAGAAAACTTTGAGCATGACACACGGGTGAAATCAAGTAGGCTCCTCTCATTACTTTTCTGCTTAGCTTTTAGATCTTTACTGAAAGGAAAAAAAGAAAAAGATTAAAAGATCATTTTCAAATCTGCTGTGCGCTGTGAAGACGGTGTCACAGCTAATGCTGAGGTGGGCAGAGATTACGACTGAAGTCAGGAATATGCAGAAGATTAAATCCTGCACCATAACCCTGTTTTCATAGAAACATATTAAGGAGACAAAACAGATCAACATACCTCGACCAAAGCATTTCTGAGCAAGGCATCTGTCACGTTTTTCCAGGAGGGGTAGGCAGTGTAAGATGTGCTGTGACAGTATTTGAGACCGTTGTGCTTTAGTATTGCTCAGCCCTCAGGTTGGTCCAAAGCCTGAAGATGACTTTCAGGGACAAGCTGAATAATAGCCAGGAAAAAGGTTAATGTTCCTGTAACAGCCAGTTCTTACGTGTCAGCTAATCTTTAACTTGAGAAAACATTGGACCGGGTCATCATTAAACCAACTGAAGCCTGAACGTATGAATGAACTTGACTTTGGTGTCAAACCACGTAGAAGATCCAGTAGTACCCCAATACCTGATCCTGGACATCCTACTGGCACTAGTGCTCAGCACAGCAGAACTTCAGGCTGTAAGCACAGGTTCTCACAGGCACTATCTGTGGGAAGCAGGGCATCCCTGTCATCAGACTGAACCAATGTCTGCTGAGAGATGTCCAAGAGGATTGTCCAGGGAGGTGGTTGGGGCCCCACCCCTGGAGGTGTTTAAGGCCAGGCTGGATGGGGCTCTGGCCCCATCTGGTCAGGGTGGGGTGTCCCAGCCTGGTGGGGGGGTTGGAACTGGATGGCCAGGTGGTCCCTTCCAGCCCTGAGTGATTCTGATTCCATAACTTCTCCAGTGAAGTGATCCTGCTGTGGCAGGGGGATTGGACTAGATGATCTTTCGGGGTCCCTTCCAATCCCTGATGATTCTATGATTCTAGGTACCTCTCAAACTCCCACAGGAACCTGCTGCTTTATTCACTCCCTGTTACCCAGGTGCAGGAGGAGGGGACCCAAACACCAGCTGAAAGCCCTGGCCAGGAAGGACTAGGGAAAATGTGACAAACTGCCACCAGTTCCCTTCCAATTGCTCTGGCCTGATCCAAGCAGGAATATTAACCTTTGTCTGAAATAGAGCTCAGCTCTCCCAGGGCACATTCAAGGTTCTGGAGGCCTCCCTAATTCTTTCGTGGGTTGTTTTAGGGTCTTTTTGTTGCTTTGGGTCTTTTTACTACACAAGTAGTTAATTTGTTCACCAGCTGAAAGTAAATCTTTGGAAGCAAGAGACACCCACCTCTTTTTCTGATCATCGTGTTCCCACAGATATTACAAAGGCTGGAAAAACTAGGGCTGGAAGGGATGTCTGAAGGTCATCTATTCCATCCTCCATCCTAAGGCAGGTTGAAAGAGCAAAGATCAAACTGCTGGAATATCTTCACCAACATAATCTGTTTCTAGTGTGAAGCCTGTGTCTGACTCCACTACAAAGTTTTACAAATAGAATTAATGAGGGACTTATAGCTGCCTGGGAAGAAATGAAAACAGGAATGGGGTGACAGAACGACTTCTAAAATGCTGTTGTTCATCTTGGCCCCTGATTATCACTTGAGTAGAACTGTTAATTAAAAAATCTTAATTTGATTGCTCTGGTTAGTCCTGAAATGTCAGAAACTAGTGTCAAGGCTCACAGAGCCTGAGAGCAGCTACAGTCTAATTACTAACCTGGAATTTTTTAATTACTACAGATAAGAGTATTGAGGGAAAACTGTCATGATTCAGAGTTCAGAACCCACATCCTCCCTGTTTTCTAGCCATCCCACTCAGCCTCTGAGAGGGATGCTGAGAGTGTAGTAAGTGGAGGCAGATAACCACATCCCTGATCTGCTGTCATCCTCAGACAGCAGAATTTCCGATGTGCCTTCTGCTTAACAGAGAAGTGATGAAAACAAAGGGAAGGTCCCACTGATGCTGAGCTGGTCCCACTGATGCTGAGCTGGCAGCTTCTACTGTAGCCAAGGCTCCTGAAGAAGACCCTCTCACCCACACACAACAAGAGGAGAAGGCAGCACCAACTTCTTCGGTCTTTAGAGAGCTTGGCATGAGAGCAGAAGCAGAGAGTCATCACACCATGGAGAATGTCTGTGATGCCAAGATGGAGGCAGGAGTTGGCCATCACCCGACCAGCTCCTGGATGACAGTTCCCCTCCCACAGATATGTGGGTCTGCAGGCATAAGTCAGTTACAAGGCAACGGTATTCCATCATCACTGTCATCTCACTCGGGGAACTCATTCCCACTTTAGGAGGATGTTGAGAGCTGTGTGCATACAGGACACCAGAACCATGCTGCCAGGACCAAGCAGGTCCCCTGAGATGGTGGCTGGTCCTGAGACGCACAGCATCCAAAGCGAGTGGCATGGGGAGACTGGTGAGGGAGGCATGATGCATGGACTGAGCCTCAAGTGTTGAGCTGCCCTGAGAAAGACATTGTGCTAACAAAGCTGTGGTGCATTTTTATGAGCCAGTAAAGACAACGGTTTTCTTGTACGGAGCCCATCTGTGGCTGGTCCGTCTCAGGAGAAAGACAGCTGTAGGATAGGAAAGCCTGTGCTGGCTGGCAGAGCTGAAGATCCCCTGTGCTCTCTCTTCTCCAAGTTCTGCTTCTTAGGCTAACATGTGGTCACAGAACATCCCTTTCTAGTGCCTTCCCCCATGGTAGGGTCATGCTGTAAGAATATTCAGCAATAGGGTGGGCTGTGGGTTATCAGCAGTTACTATCCCAGCGATGCTACGCAGCACTATGTGTCCCCAGGGAAAATCTGTAAAAATATTGACATGCTTGACACACTAATGCCACCTGGCTCTGGTCAGAGCCAGTGCCAGGAGACACAGTAGTTGGAGTCTGCACTTGGTGGAGGAGGAAGAAGCCAGTTGCAGTGAGGGTGGAGCCGTCCCAGAGCAGCCACAGCCCTCATGACCTTTACCACCCCTATGAGCTGCCCAGGGACACCAGAGGGACCCTCTAGTGAACGGCCCTGGATGGAGAGTTACTTCATTCAGCCCACCATAGTCTATGGTTCACCTCCATCACTCATTTGGCTTTTGTACTGGCCATATCAGAGTACCAAAGGGTGAGCAAGTCCTGCCCGTGTCTCCTTGGCTTTCTATCTGTCCAATCAGACTCCGCATGGGGAGCAGGGAGCAACTCTTTTTTGTTGTCTCTTACTACCTTGACTAGATTGAGTTCTTACCAGGGTGTTGCCTTTCAGATTTCACCCCTGCATGCCCTAGTTTGTTCCCTGTACCACTGGCTCTTTAGCAAATTTCTACCATGGATAAGTCAGCTAACAGCATGAAGACAATGTTAACATCTTAAACCTACCCAGATTCTCTTCAGGAGCAAAGTGTCTGCAGAGCTCTGACAGATCTCCCCTTCTGAATGTCACCTTGCTCAGAAAAGGTTTAAGGCATCACAGTAAAGAGAATTTACTGCCTCTTTTTCCAGGTAGCAGAGAAGGATTCAAGCATTTTTCAGGGACATCCTCACTAGGCTCTGTTGGACTGAACAGTGTTCATCTTCACTGCTCTACCTCCCCACGGTCTGCTGGGACCCTCTCTCGGGGCTGGCTGTCCCAGCAGCAGAGGAAACAGGAGGAGATGCTGATGGGGGCAGTTTTGTGGCTGAGTCTGCCTGGGCACAGAGTAGGCTGAGACAATAAGCCCCTGCTTTGGCCACCACTGGTGCAGAGACAATGACCCTTGGCAGCGAGGAGGAGGAGGTGGGATGCAGGCAACGCGTAGCCATCGCTGCTAAACCTGAGTCCAACCATGATGTCTCACACCCAGCTGATTTGCCAATAGCTCATGTAGCTGCCTCACGCTAGTAGCTTTTTCACACACATCATAATGTGACCACAGCAAAAGTTTTTGCTTGAAGCAGAGCATCAGAGGGTGGTGGTGCAGTGCAGAACAGATTTACAAGCCTTTTCACATCTTTGATCTGAAAGCTTTTGGGTTCCAGCAAACCCCTTTTGCTCTGCCAGCAGCAATCCCCACAGGTACATGAACATGGGCCCCATCTCCTCCCCCCCTCTTGCAACACCCAGCCACCCCATGTCTGGGCATACCTGCCAAGTTCTGCGCATCTCTGTGTCTGGCACCTATGCAAATGAGGCAATCTGTATCTCATTTATTAAATATGTGGTCATAAATAGGGCTTCTGAAAAAACCCACTGGCTTTAGGGATAGTTAAAAGAGTTAGGCTGAGCCTGAAGTTTGCAGGGAGAGCTCCTTCAAGCCAGGGTCTGAGTGCAGAGAGGTGGCAAGCAGCTGAGTCACTAAGCAGCCTGGACAGTGCAAGGTTCTGTGGAAGACACAGATAACAAGTGAAGGCCAATGAGCAGTGGAAGGGAAGAACATGAAAGAGGCCGTTCCCAAGAAGAAGAAGTGTTATATGCTCTCCCATTCTGCATTTACACTAGGTGCTGCCAGTCCTCTGCTGGCAGAGCCCTCCTCCTGACCTCTCTTCCTCATAATCCACCTCTTCCTCTGTGCTGGATGCCCAGTGCCTTAAGACTGCCCCAGGAACGGGAACACCCAGAAGAGGAAGGCAAGGCTGTCCACCAGCTGTACATCACCCGAGCTTCTGGAGAGAGATGCAGAAACCACAGCCCCATGCCTGAAGCAGTTTTCTCTAATTCTTTGAGAACAAGTCTTGCTGCTCCAAATTTCTCCTGCTTTTCCTTCTCAACTTGGCCCTCTCCCACCTCACAGGGAGGCTGGCTGGGAACCAGCATCCAGGTGAACCAGTTTGGGCAGAAAGCAATTCCAGTCTATTGCTTTCTATTGTTGGACCTCTGTGCTCCAACTCCCCTTGCTGAGGTGTGGGGTCGCAGTGGGACATGCCACATGCACTTCTGAAAATACTGTAGGAAGAGTAAAGGAAGAAACTTGATTGGGAGAGATGAGATGGTTCTGCAAGGCAGGAGAAGGAATACTGGCTGGGTTATGTGAAAAGCAAAGTGGGAGCTATGGGGAGAAGTCCTGACTTAGCAAACCCAGCAGCTCCAGCGGCAGTGAGTTGGGATCTTTAGAGCTGTGTGGGATGGGCCCATCCCTAGGTTCAGGTCATCCTTGGGGTTGTAGACTTTACCTCTGCTCTGCAGGGCTACTTTTCCCACCAGACGACCACAAGGCTGCTCTGTAGATTTTGAGAAGTTCACACCTTGTTTCTCCTGTGCTGTGATGACAGCAACGAGGTGAGCCTGTTCCCATGGGCTGGAAACACTTTCTTGGGAAGCTAGAAAGCTCTGCCAGTTAATCTTGGCTGTGAGCATGGATTTCATCTACACATCCAGGATACCTGTCTGCTCTCCTCACTGCTAGAGGTCTCCATTAAGGTCTCCATTACTTAGCTACTTAGAAGCCAGTAGCTCTGGACTGAATGGTCTAACTCTCAGTAAAGCAGCATTTTCTAGCTATTAAGTAAAAGTTTTGACCCTGCTGTTTGTGAGGGCTAAACCACATGTACATCTATGAAATCTGGGTGCTGCAACTACTGTTAATTCAGAGCATGAATGTCAGCACAGATCGATGAGGGATAAGAGGAAAAAGTAGTAGAACACGTAAGAACTTCCTTCTGTTACCAGAGTTTCAGGGTGACATCAACTGTTCTGAATGCAAAGACTGGGCAAAGCAGTTGACTGGAAAAACACTCAACAAAAATAAACACCAAAAGAAAACTCAAAACCAAGAGGGGTAGATCACAGCAGCTCAGAGGAGAAGGAATGCAGAGATGGACTGTCCATCACTCAGGTTCTGTAAAAGAGGATCTATTTGATTTGAAAATGTCACTGAATACGTAACTGAAACTGAATCTAATTCTCATGCTGTGTTCAGTGCAAAGCCTTCTCAGAACTAAACCCAAACTGAGTTATTTTAAGGTTCCTCTTACCTGCAGGAAAGCCTGAGGACGGAAGGAGGGAAACAATAGCCTTAAGAGGTGCTTTCAGCCTCCTAGAGCTTAGTTGCCAGTAGAGACCCTGAGATGGCTGCTTGTATTTGGCTGTTCTGCAAGGCAAAGCAAGACTGACTTATTTTGCTGAGAGCAAGCAAAATAACACAGACAGAGAAGAACTTCAGAGGTGGCCTAACGCCATTTTTGTACTTTCTCCACCAGCCCACACCTTTGGCTGTAGCTCAGATTCTGTGCATAAGTAGTCTTAAAGATCAGCCTTCAGACATCTCCATGCCCTGAGTTAAGGGTGGAGAGCCAGCTACTCAGCCAATAAGAAGTGAAGAGAATCCACTCAAGTCTTGCCCGTGTGGATTTACACCAGCAGGCACCCACCAGCATGCTCTCCTTTACTCTCCTATCACAATTTCTGTGCTCAGCACCATCTGACAAGTCTCAGTGCCTCTTGCAAAGAGTCTTAAATTGTGTGAACGTCATGTTGCACAGAGGTGTCTCAACTCACTCCGTTACCTGATGGGAAGGGATGAGTGGCCTGTAGCAACCTCTAGACTTCCTCCAGCACCTGAGCCAGCTGGTCTTCCATGCCTGTGCATCCCTCCACAGCACTGGTTCCAGAGCAGCAGCACAGCATATCTCACTGTTAGAGGACAACGCATGGAGCAGGACAGGCTAAACCCCTCCGCCAGGCATCACCTGAGGCCCCTCTCCAAAGCCAGCACATGTCAGGAAGCAGTGAGAACCTGGGGAGTCAGGGTTAGGAAACATCTCTGCAGAGAGCACAGTTAGCAGCAGCCAGGGATGGATCAGGAGGCAGGAGCAAGCCAGTAAGAAGAGCTGAGCAGAAAAGCAAGGACAGTGTGGTGGCAGCAGGAGATGGCCTGAAAGCAGGAGCTGGGAGAGGATGACACAGTGCTCAGGGCCTGCAGGCACAACAGACATGTAGCTGCATCTAGAAGGCAGCTCCTCAGTGATACCCTACCAGTAAGGCAGCAGAGGCAGCAGTAGGAGCTGGTGTAGCACCACCACAGCTAAATGTCAGCAGTAGCCTAAAGAGGGAACGTCGCTCCAAGAAAGGCATAGCTGTGAAATTCACAGACAAACCCGATGTCTGCTCCTATTAGTACCAAAACAGCAGTCTGACCTAAATAGCCTTTTCTGTTTGGCGTTGAAAGACAAACAGGAATAAGGTCCAAAAATATGAGTCATTAAAACATAAAACAAAACCAACAGGATGTACCGAACACCACAATCAGTCCCTTCCTGAAAGGGGGCCAAGAGCTGTGCAGATTTTGGGGTTTCTTCTTGTGCAGCAAATCTTAGTGCAGCCTCAGGATTTTTGGCTGACACCTTGGTGACACTGGACTAGAGAGTCAGTCTACGAAGCACAGACTTCTACTAGGCAGTGGATGTTCTTACTAATTCCAGTAAGTGCATCAGAATTACAGACCCAGAGTCTTGCGACACCACATCTTGTACTGACACGTGCACGGATCTGGGTTATAAAATCCATCAGTGCTTGCTGTGACCCACTCACTGTCTGGCCCTGTTTTGGGGATTTTTTTGCTGATGGCCTCCTTGAGTTATTGTCCTGGCAGGAAAAACTGACAATGACCTACCTTCATAGGTACAGTCACAGAATCACAGAACCATAGAATCATTTAGGTTGGAAAAGACCTTCAAGATGACCAAGTCCAACCATTACCCCAAGTGTCCCAAGGCCACCACTAAACCCTGTNCACAGACTTCTACTAGGCAGTGGATGTTCTTACTAATTCCAGTAAGTGCATCAGAATTACAGACCCAGAGTCTTGCGACACCACATCTTGTACTGACACGTGCACGGATCTGGGTTATAAAATCCATCAGTGCTTGCTGTGACCCACTCACTGTCTGGCCCTGTTTTGGGGATTTTTTTGCTGATGGCCTCCTTGAGTTATTGTCCTGGCAGGAAAAACTGACAATGACCTACCTTCATAGGTACAGTCACAGAATCACAGAACCATAGAATCATTTAGGTTGGAAAAGACCTTCAAGATGACCAAGTCCAACCATTACCCCAAGTGTCCCAAGGCCACCACTAAACCCTGTCCCTGAGCTCTAGATCTCCATGACTGTGAAACACAGCCAGGGATGATGATTCAACCGCCTCCCTGAGCAGCCTGTTCCAAGGCCTGAGGACCCCTTCCAGGAAGAAATTTTCCCTCATGTCCAACCTAAACTTCCCCTGGTGCCACTTAAGGCCATTTCCTCTCATTCTGTAACTTGTTCCTTGTCAGAAGAGACCAACCTCCACCTCTCTACAGTCTCCTTTCAGGTAGGTGTAGGCAGCAATAAGGTCTCCTTTTTCTTGACTAACTAGCACCAGCTCCCTCAGCTGCTCTTTCTAATGTGCCCAAGTGGGAAAGGATCGGGGCAACATCTAGGTGCTTCTGTGCAGAGGCACTCCTAGTACACACGCCTAGCACAGTAGTTCAAGAGTATTTGAGTTACTCATTCAAGTCATCATTTTCTCTAACTCTCAAAGTTCCTCATAGAAATGCACTTGATCCTACAGAATCACAGAATTATTGTGGCTGGAAAAGACCTCTAAGATCATCCAGCCCAGCCCATGATCTCACATCACTACAATCAGCCAAACCAGGGCACTAAGGGCCACAGCCTGTCTGTCCTCAAACACCTCCAGGGATGGGGACCCCACTACTGCCATGTGCAGTGCATTCCAGTGTCTGATCATCCTTTCCATGAGGAGGGGCTTTCGGACATCCAACCTAACCCTCCCCTGGCATCTTCAGACCAGTTATGCCCATTCTGAGCTCACGTGCTTTACACAGGACTGAAAGAAAACACAAGGGCATCTCCTCAGCATCCAGCCCTAGCTAGCTGGCAAGCCTTTTGCAGCATCATGCTTAGCTTCAGACACCCAGGCTCGTGTTTTCCCGGTTTTCCATTTCACTCACTACTACAATTGTTAATTTTCCCTTTGTTTGTTTCATTACTGGAGCAGTTGGAAGCAGGCAGCTCCACCCAAACTCTTCTTTTCACTACTCCAGTGCCTCTGCAATGTTTATCTGGGTGTCAGCTTGGTGCCTGTGTTCTGGTTTTGCCAGGAAGCTGTCAGTGACATTCCCCTCGTCCCTCCCCACTCAATTGGGTACTATTTATCTTCGTCAAGTTGTTTTAAAAGGGAGACTATTTATTTTAACAACTACACGTGCATTTCCAACCTCTCTGTAATGAGTCCCTGAGTCTACTGACCACAAAACCTGCACTCACCCCCGTCTCACCCCGCAGCAAACCCTGTGCGTGCAGTTACTTCACTCACACCATCACAATACCGACGCAGAACTCAATGCCCCATCTGGAAGATAGGAAATAGCATTTCCTTTCTTCTACCTTTGTCCACGGATGTAGCAGACTCTTGAGGATAAGCAGAGTCTCGTTCTGTGGGTGGACACACGCACACACAGACACACAATGCACACGCTCACACAATACATGGAGGCCTGGCCTCTGCTGGAGCTGCTGGCAAGCCCGGTAACATGTTCTGCTTCAAAGTTTGGCATGGAACCTCCTGCTGACTTTCCCTGTCCTTGCTATTCCCAGCCCAGGCTGACAGTTTTGCTTGGCTGCCTTCCATGGTCATGCAAACCTGGGGGGCATAGCTGAGAAGAGGTGGGAGGAGACAGGAAACTCTCCCCACCTTGCTCGTGGACCTTTGGTGGGGCTTGGGGCAGGTGATGCAAGACCTCCCAGGCATTTTCACACTGGGAAGAGCTCAGGACTCTGCTGCACCCTGGGATGACAAATGAAAACTGCTTTCTGTTTCATTCTGTTCCATTGAGTGCAAGGAGAGAACTTCCTGAGACGAACAAATCCTAAAACCTCCATTACAGGGTCTACAGGTAAAGAAATGCGACAGCTGGGGCATCATGCAGGTAATGGAGCAGAAAAAAAAAGTGGGGAGATGCAAAATGCTTGGTAGAAAAGACTTGCAACTAGTAGGGCATTTCTGGGTTTGGGTTTTTAAGATCTGTTTGCTGGTATTTCTGAAGGAAAGAAGTGGGGAATGACTCCAGCACGTGTTCACATCAGGGACTCCTATGTTCCAAGCTATATGGGACCCAAGGTGATCAGCTCCAAGCATGCTGCTACCTTGTTCCTGCAGGAAAAGGCTCATCCCTAGCACAGCACAAACACTGTACTCTGTAAATGTGGCAAGCCTCACCGAAACCCAGTAATACAAACACGCCATTCCACTTCCCTACCTCAAAACCTGGTGCCACATTCTTCTGCTCTCAAATTCCATGTGGAAGTACAGACATTTTCAGAAAGGGTATTTAAGGTGGAACAAGCAGCGTTGCCTCCTTCTCCACTCAGTCCTACACACACACGTCCTTCTCTCGCAGAAGGCTTGTGAAAGCCGGAGGGCGAATTTTGAAGGCCATTTGTTAAAGTGCTTGGCAAGGAGCAGTGGCATTGTGCGTGCCGAGGTGGAGCAGCCAGAGCCTGGGTCTGTCATGATGCCTCAGAGATGAGATGGAGCTGGTTCTGCTCGTTTCACTACCCATCCCTACTGAGAACTCCTGGAAAGTGCAAAGTTGCCCCCTAAAACCGCTTCCATTGTCACTCCAGTCAGAACTGCCCCTCAGAAGTGGTTCAGCTGCAGTTGCTGGCTGTGTTCACTGCTACTGTCTTCCACTAATGGAGACAACACGCAAGCTGCAACCACGCTCAAGCAGAGCTCCTGTTTGTCTCCTGCTGCACCACAGGCTGGTCCTAGTGCAAGGAGACAGAAGATGGCTGAAAACAGATAAGAGACAGCAGAAACCTAAGACAGAGCCAAAGAGGAGGGCAAAGGTGAAGAGGAACGAAGGAGATGGATTTGGGGTTTTTTCAAAGCTTGCCCCACTGTCAGGTTTCCCCAGCCTGGGTCATTAGACCCTTCCCAGTACCACTTACTGGGGAAAAACGCACACATGGGAAGTGACTCATGTTTGAAAGCCAGGCTGCCCACATCAGGCGTTTGATGTTTCTTTACAAACAGTCTTGACAAAAGTATTTGCAGTATTTCTTACCTGCAAAGTCAGTTCATCATCCTCATCACTTGACACGTTCTGTCCTATCCAGTTCCTTAGCACTGGAACAGGCTGCTCAGGGGGGTTGTGGAGTCTCCTCCTCTGGAGATGTTCAAGACCCGACTGGACGGGTTCCTGTGTGACTTGGTTTAGGTGATCCTGCTGTTGCAGGCGGATTGGACTGGATGATCTTTCGAGGTCCCTTCCAATCCGTAGTGATTCTATGATTCTATGAGAGTGGATCTGAAAAACCTTCTCTGGTTTACAGAAGCAGTCACTGATGAATCTGAGCTTCAGTCAGTTTGTTCTGTAGAAGCCACAGTACCACAGGGAAAGACTGGTTGTTGGGGAAGTGTGGAGCTGCTTTCCCCATGTACCAGAAACTTCTGGGGATTACAAGCACTGCTGATGAGCAGCTCCCTCAGACTGATTTGTTCTAATTCAGGTTCACAAATGGGAAATTCTGTGATTTATGAGTTGTTCACAAGTGCAGGGTTTCAGTGTGGTAGTTGGGGTTAGGACCTCCATCAGGTGACTTCTAACCCTCTAGTGTGGTTGATCTAGGCTTCCTTTTCAATGCTGTCTCGTGAAGAAAAGGGACACAAAGTTTATCTCAGAGAGGTACTGATATTTCCTTTGCCTTTCAGGTTTCTTAAACTAGGTCAGTTTACAAAGAGCAGCTGGGCTGTTTAGCACTTCTTATATGACAATCCCAAAGCAACTGATATTCAATTAATTCACCACCTTGCTCTCATTTTGCATTTGTTGTTCCCGTTTTCACTGTAGACACTGAGGCAGAGAGAAGTTCAGTCACCTGTCACACACCACGCAATGCAGCAGTAGAACTGAGAACAAGGACTCGGCAGCTTCCTCGAGCCAAGAAACAAAACCCAAGCTGAGGCAAGTCACACATTTTCGAGAGGATTTCAGCTGCCGTCCCAGTCCTTCCAAGCAGATACAGGCAAGACTGATTTGCCCACCTTCACACAGGGTTTTGCAGATCTCCCCACAGATTACCTTTGATACTCCTGTGTGTGGGAATCAACAGGACTAAACAGGGACACAATGAAAGTTAAAACTGGAAAAGGCACAAATTCAACGAATAACATCTTCAGTCACTAGTTGTTTCTAGCTCCTGGGTGTACGAGTTAAGTGGTTCATAACATCCTTAAGAACGGCTCGGTGAAGCCAAGATAGCAAGAGATGTCTAAAGAGACAGAGGAGTAGCATTTTGGGTTTACAAAGCCAACCAGAACTACCACCACTTCTCTGTGACCACGTCAGGCTGCCGGTTTAAACCAAGACTCTGTTAAGGATGGGAGAGGAACACTGTTGTTTCAGCAGCTTGAACTCACCTCTTGAGCTTCTCCTGATGTCTAAAAAAGAGAGGGGGAGCTTCCCCATTGCACCCTCTGTTGCATATGAGCTCCAGATGTGTGCATGCTATTTCCAGAGTCAGAGGATGCAGATGTCATTAAATATGCTGGTGATCTTCTCCAGTCTATTGAAAATTTTTTTATCTGAGATCAACACCCAAGAAAAGTATTTGAAGACTCAGCACGAAGAGGGGAAACAACAGCAATGAAAGCTACAGATCTTGTGTTACCAAAACGAGGCGCAGGGCACAGACGATACCCAGTATTGTGAGCCCCAAGTCCTGACATGTGATTCAAGGAACCTTCCACAACATCATGGAAGAAGGAAGCAGCATTCTGACACGGTAGCTTCTTCTCACCTGATAGTACAGCTACAAAGCAGCTTGACAAGATGCAGCCAGTTTTCCTCTAATAGCAGCCTCTTTATACTCTCCAAATTCAGTCTTGGCTTCCACTGTACTGATTACTGTAGTGCTCATTTCCTCATTCTGAAAGGCACAGGCATTTCTTTCCTCATTTTTTACTCTCTCCTTGTTAGATTTATTAGCCCAGCATTACCTCCACCCCGTTGCCTGGCCTCTCCTAGGTTCCCTTTCTAGAGGCATGTGTCTCATTGACAAGCTATCAACAATTCAGTTACTGTCCTTAAACATTTTCAGGACAGCTTTCCATCTCTGTTTCTTTTTAAAAGCATGAAGAGTAGACTGAACATGGTATTTGGGCAGCAGTTCAGTACTGCTGAAGTTAAAATAGCCTCCTCCACTCCAAACAGACCACGTAAAATAAGATTTCTTATATCTTACTGTCCTTTCTACAGTACCACTGCCTCACCCCACTAGAGAGCCCAAACTTGCAAAGTTCTCTGACCTGTAAATCATGAAGGCTGAAATCCAATTAAATGTTTTCCTGTTTGCACTTAGATGTGACGCAAACTTTTACACGCTAACAACGCTTCCAAGCTCACAAAGTGCTTAGTCTGAACTTCTCAAGTTAATATCTTTGCACTTGGATTGTTACTGTTTGCTAAAAAGCGAAACATTCCCCAGCTGACTGAAAGCTTCACATCCTTCGAACGTAAAACCTAAATATAAATATGGTGGGCGTATGGGGATCTTTTCTCTCCGAGGAGGCTCTGTTACGAATTTCCAATGTTTTACGCCACCACCAAGGCTCCGCTAAGCTGTGACACCTGTTCAGAATTTTCAGCTTCTTAACCCCTTATTAGACTTCCTACCATTGCCAGCAGAAGTGCAGGAAGTGGAACAGAACCCTGTTGTCCCAGACTTGCTGTAGTAAATCTCAATGGCTCCTCGGTGTCTTTTGGTGTTTTAATTTAAGAGTCACCTTAAGGACCACTCACTACATGGAAGGGCTTGCTTCTCGTAACTGATGCCAGTAGGTGCTCTGGTTATCAAGCAGACCCTGGATAGCACAAAACCTACAAATTCCATAAGAGAAACATTAAAGATAATACTATTAATAATAAGTATTATTACTGATACTAATAAATGGTCTACACCAAAGTGAAAAAGCAAACTCTAACATACTGCAGCTTTTAAGTAACATGCTAATTGCATTCTTCTCATTCACATTGATAACAACTCATTGTGCTTAGTTTGTTCTTAGTTATAGATAGCAAATACTAGCAGTGCACAATGCTAGTGCACAAGAATTAAGCACCAGTATGCAGCCACTGCTCCTGACAAGAAACCATCAGGATATCTCTGACTTAAGACTCAACATACTCTGCTGAGACACAAAGCCTCCGTAAGAAAATCTGGTTCAAAAGACCCTTTTTCATCACAAAATATACGACTCGGATTAATCACAGTAAGAATTTTGACTTGATTTATTCACAAAAATCAATCAAAATGAATGTAAAATCCAAAATGTTTACTACTACAAGGATACTGGTAAATTCTTCCAGGTACTAGAGAACCTTGTATAAATGTATTTGTTCAAGTGCTTCTCTGTCAATGTCTTTTTCCAAATACACATCATAGTTCAGCTGCAGCTCTTCGACCCACTGGCTGAGCTGTATATCTGCCTGAAATGAGGAAAACAGATCCTTAAATTAGCACAGTGTTGAGAAGCATAGCAGGAGTTTCAAGGTCAGTACAAGATCAAGAAGGCAAGACATAGTCAGAGACATTAGTCATTCCCAATTATGCAGCAGTGATAAATCCATTTCTGGAAATGTCATGTAACATAAACAGGAGAGAATAAAGATAATATCAAAAAATTCTCCCAGCCACTAGTGTAGATATTTTGCTAGTGCAGTACAGCTGCTTCTCTAGGACATCTGTACAAGCCTCAGGCAATGCTGTGACAGAAGCATGGAGGGAGCAGCTCCCTCCCACCATCAAACCAGAATCACAGGTACTTTCTTTTACACCCATGGAATATTGTATTAGGATGACAAAGAGCTTCTTAGCTGCTCTATAACTACTGCCTGCTTCAAGACAAGGCCAATTGACACCACTGGTACTCCTGGGGCTGAGGATCTATCTCACCCATCAGCAAACAGGCAACAAGTGATTCATGGCTCTGAAGCAACACACTACTGTGGTGAGGGGTAAGTCACTTTATAGGGAACCTTGTCATGTACGATCAGTGTTTTGCTCCTAATGAAAGCCAGTCCACATCATTTCTTCAGGCACCATGCACGTAACACCTGTAAGCTACCCATGACCTATGGCAGAACGGACAGAGAGCAGAGGCTGCTCCATCGGAAGTGGTTCCCACTCAGGGAACAGCAGCAGCACCACAGGGTGTTCAACACGTTTGAAGGCTGCACTGTTGTTGTGTTTGTTTCCAGCTGCAATTTAACGTGATGTCACTCATTCATTATGACAGTAAACTCTTAGCTAGCTGGGAGACCACATCACTGTAATCTGTACTTCTAACAGCTCACACTGGCAAGTTAGGAGTCACTTTCTGGGCTGACAGGAGGTCAGAAGAGTATCCTCAGGGATGGTTCCCTTTGATAATGTTCCTTTCTCTCACTTGCTTAACAAAGCAGTTTGTCATATGCCATGGTAGTGTGCAAATGAAAGCTAGAGAGAACCAGTCGAGGTTTTGCCCCTAGAGTTTACAAACATACCTGTACTTCTGAGGTTCTACCCATCTGGAAGAAGTCTGATGGAAGTGGATATGATCATCACAAAACTTTCTCATATCATAATATACTTTGATTAATGGTTGGACTCAATGATCTGAAAGGTCTTTGCAACTAAAATGATTCTGTGATTCCGTGGTAACATTTTGTGTTTTGTTTCAGCTGTAATCTCACAGCTAAGGTAGTGTTAGTAACACACTTGATAATAAAATGGTCCATGCAGCCTACAGGTATAGGCTGGGATTTCCACGGGGAAAGTCCCTAAGGAAGTGTTGGTGGGAAACCTGGAAGCAGAATCCAGAATCCTTTATCGTTTAATCTATGTATAAAGCTACATGTCCTTCCTCACAGCAACACTAGCAAGCAGAAGCCCTCAACTACATAGTGAGTGACAAAATGTGTTGGCTCAAAGCAGCTGAGGGCACTTACCTGGAGCTTTGAGAGCGATTCTTTAAGGCTAGGAACCGTCACTAATAAGGACCCTCTTTTCCTTACATTACAAGCAACAAATTCCCAAGCTCTGGAACATATTTAAAAGAAAGTCACAGATTTTTAGGAAAAGCCACCATTTTTTACATAAAATTAATTAAACACTTTCACAGTCCAGTGGCCAGAGCTAGACTAAGCAAAAAGACTCACTAACAGCGACTGACAAGCATGTGCAGCGTCTAAGCAATTGTCTTTGTATGAACAAAACCAAGCTTTGTACTAAAAAAGGAGGGAATGTATGGTCTTACAACATTAGCTTTTGTAACTGTTTAACTCATTCACTTGTGTCTGTTGGTACTAGTGAGCACCTTTGGAACTAGTTCACACCTTCACTTTGGAGCAGGATTAAATAGCGACGTTTGATTCCTTTAAACTTTTGGTTTTGAAGAAAATGCTGTCTCCATAAGCCCTGTTTTGTTAAGCTTAACAACAAGCTGCTCTTTACATATTTTGCAGTTCCAACAAAACACTTCTTTTAAGACATCAGCAATTAAAGCATTTAAGTAGAGCCCCCAGTTTTGCTTTTTTCTGATTTTGCATGTTAGATCATTTCTCTTGGCAGGCGATTCAGACTGAAAAGAATCTGATTTCCAGCAATTTTCAAATGTCATTTATCTTCATGGTTCTAATGCAACATTAAACCACTACCCTTGAGTTCTTGAAGAACCAAATGAATTCCCAGTCACGTGCCTGGAAAAAAATCTCCTGGCAATTTGAAACACCCACTACCCTTCATCCATCCACTCCGTGCCTTTCTGGTCGATATCATGGGCAGCAGTCTTCAGGCTTAGCTGAAATGGAATGTCAGACTGGTGGCTGGGATGGTGAGATACAGGTGCCCCATCATGTTCACTGCCCATTCTAAGGGCACAGTAACTTTGGACAGTAAAGTTATTAATGTGATAAAGTTATTTATGTGATATTTTGCTAGATGAGCACAAGTTTATGTATGAGTGCTCCGTACCCGAAAGAGAAGAACCTCAGCCACGTGTTTGTTTGCTACCAAATCTTTGTGAGAATCTATCAGAAGCATCACAATAACCATGTTTTGCTGTGGATCTGCATTATAGCTCTGACACCCATGAGTCAGTGACCCATCTTCTTCCTGAAGATTAAGCTTTGTGCTTATCTACTCTAGGAGAAGCTGCCCTGGCAGGGAGGTTGGACTACATGATCTCTGGCAGTCCCTTCCAACCCCTACCTTTAGATATTTTCATCTCTCTTTCTGCCTTTAAATATATTTAGGTATTTTAAAGTATTTTAAAAGAGCAGGGCAAGGTTTGGGTGAACAAAGCAGCAGGGTTTAGTGGGCTTAAACAATAAACAACTGCCACAACACTTCAGCAGTTAAATACAACAATTAAATGTAGGTGCTTAAAACCATTTCCTTATGTAACTGACATAAGTGACTTCAAAAAGCACAACCTTAAGGTTTTGGTAGCTCACAAGGTTACAGACACATTGCCAAAGAAAGATAACTTGTTTGGACACATAGCTTACCTGGCCTGTTCCTGTCTGTCAAGAAAATATTCAAAGACATTATTCATTACAACAACATCAGCCTTCTGCAGAAGGGAAGCCTGAGTACGGATGTCTGCGTGCACCACCTGAAGGAGAAGAGTTTCACAAGGCATAAATTACTGCAAGAGACAAATGCAGCCTTCAAGCAGCCATGAAGCCTGTCGACCTCATACAGCACGTGCTACCACCATTTGGAAACAGTAAAAAAACCCCACACGGGTATTTTGCTGGCTCTGCAGTAGATAAAGATGAATGAAAAGACTGGAATAAAAACTGAATTAAAAATTAAAAAAATTCATATTTATATCTTCAATTAAAATACTTGATTCACAATGTTAAATGAAAGAAATACTACATGTGACTTTCAGTCTAGAACACTCTGTGCCACGAAAGAGGAGATGCTGTATGTGGTGGCTGTTACATTTCACTTACCTGTATTTAATCACAAATGCTCAGGATTTCAGGAGCAGAGCTACGCTAGCTAAAGCTTTTTGATGATATTAAAAGGCAACTCATAGGCTCAGTGGGTTATGAAGGGATTATAGCTAGAAAAGACACTGTGGACCCCGGTTTGACAGCTGAATTCTCACAGCATACATTGGGACTGGGAATGCTGGAAATACTGGGATGCTCAGTGGCACTGGAGGAGGGCAAGTGCTTTACCTTATTAAACACCTCACTCCAGTTAGCACAGGGGCTGGCTTGATTTCATCTATCAAGAAGAGTATTAGCACATCATGCTATGTTCAAGCAGGTGAGATCACAGTGACAGGAGAACAAGGATGAATATATGGCTGCTCATTAACACTCTGACAAGATGTGTTTGATTTCCTCTTAAACACAGAAAAATGCACCACATCCCAGAGAGGCACAGAAGCACAAACTGGAACATCTTTTGAAGATGAGGGAGAGCAAGCCAAGCTGAATATCACTTGCATTCCACCAATTTCTTTGGAAAGCACATCCCTATGCATTGAAAATGAACAGAACAGCTAGAACGACATCTTTTCTTTCCTATGTGACCTATGACTACGATGTGCTGGGAGTCACATAACAGCCTTGGTTGGAATAGACCTGCAAGACCATCGAATTCAACCATTACCCTGACTGTCCCAGGCCAACACTAAACTCTGTCCCGAAGCTCCAGATCTCCACAACTTTGAAACACGTCCGGGCATGACAATTTAATCACCTGTATAGTCAACATTTCACATTGTGTCAGATCTTTCCAATACTGGACAGATGTATAAAGGAATTCTTAATTCTGACAGGAATTACAGCCAAGAATTTCAGGATCAGTAGTAAGAGGAGCAAAACTCAACTGTTCATAAAGAATTTAGGCATTGCAGCATTTCACTTCTGTGAGCTATACTGCATGGGCTCTCTGCAAATCAGTCAAGCAAACAGCTTTATCTAGTTAAACACACTAACACACCAAGTTGTTCACCACTGCATGTAGGAAGTGGAAGGAAGCATCGGAGTTCTTGCACCTTACCCACAACAGGGAGGTTAGTGTGTGAAGGCTCTACCTACCTCACTGAGAAACAGGGACAGTTTAGTCATCAGAATGACCGATCAAATTTCTACTTTCACCTCTACTGTGTGGCCATGACAACTACTTAGCCACTGGTTCTTCAAAGTTACTGCACTGAGGCCACCACCTACACAGAGCAGGTCCTGGTTGTCAGCTCACGTGCGTAAAGCCACCACTAACTGTAGAGGTGTTATGGTCACAGGCTTCACTGAAGTGATCGGTGCACCCCCAAAAACATCTGCATTCCTCTTGGGGAATGTGGAACCACAGAAGCATGTGTGGCTGCACCATGAGCCAGACCCAGGTATTGCTCCAGCCAAAACACTTTTTTTGCTGGGTCCTTTTTCTCTGACCTGCTTGGCCATGTTCTGGCCCAACAGAGGAGGCAGCAACTGATTTTTAACCTGCCTTGTTGCCCAATGCAACACACACCAAGTTTTTTGTGATTCTGATTTGAGATCTCAAGTTTCCTAAGATCTGTCTGACTGTTGTCTTTCTTCTCAGCATCTCTGTGTTTGCTCAAATAACAAGATGCAAAGCGACTTGCTATGTACTTGAGCTAACCAAAACTTGACCAAAGAAACACGAGGTTCACTCAAAGAGTTATCCATGAAATCATTCATCCCACTGTCCTTTGGCAACACTGTCTAATAAAGTCAGAATATTGGGCAAACTGTTCTAGAGAGAACCCCTATGGCAGGGGAGTTGAAACTGGATGATGTCTAAGGTCCTTCTAACCTAAACCATTCTGTGATTCCATGACTAGTCCCACAAACCCAATAATTAACAAGGGTCTCTTAATTTTTGTTTCCAGTTTGCATAAAAAATTATCAGCAACCGGTTCTCCCCCTCTGCTCTGCCCTGGTGAGACCACATCTGGAGTATTGTGTCCAGTTCTGGGCCACTCAATTCAAGAGGGATGTGGAGCTGCTGGAGGGAGTCCAGCGTAGAGCAACAACGATGATGAAGGAGTTGGAGCACCTGCCTTATGAGAACAGGCTGAGGGAGCTGGGTCTCTTTAGCTTGGAGGAGACTGAGGGGTAACCTCATTAATATGTATAAATATTTGAAGGGTGGGTGTCAGGAGGTTGGAGCCAGGCTCTTCTCATTGTCATCTAGTGACAGGGCGAGGGGCAATGGGTGTGAGCTGGAACATAGGAAGTTCCATATAAATATGAGAAGGAACTTCTTCCCAGTGAGGGTGACAGAGCATTGGCAGGGGCTGCCCAGGGGAGTTGTAAAGTCTCCTTCTCTGGAGATGTTTAAGACCTGCCTGGATATGTTCCTGTGTGACTTGGTCTAGGTGATCCTGCTGTGGCAGGTGGATTGGACTGGATGATCTTTCGAGGTCCCTTCCAATCCCTAATGATTCTATGATTTTATGATTCTGACTATTTTTGAAGCTGGTCTTTATCTCCAGAGAGGATTCATTTGGGGATGAAATACAAATCTCAGATTGAAATGTTCAAAGCAGTGTGAAAACAGGAGTCACATGAGTGAATTAGCATCTAATGAGACTCCAATAGCCAAGTCCTCAGGCGCTGCTTTGAAAACGCATTATCTCGTATCATTATGCTCTGAAACGAATATTGCAGCAGAATTACAAGGTGTGAAGGAAAACCAAAAAGGCTTGTAATAAGGATATGCAAGGCTGAGAAGCATGTGTCCAGCACCCCAGCTCCACTGAACTAACATGACAGAGCTACAAACTGCACTTTCAGACTCATCAAAATAGGTGTTATGAACAAAAAACATATGCAAAACCCAAGGGTTATGGATAAATTGACAGCAACTGGGACTGAACTGGGTAACTCAGGGATGCTGCCTACCCTGTGTTAAGTATTTTATAGTAAATCTTTCTTTCCAGTACAAAATTGGTGACTTTAATTCTCAAGAAATCACTACACCCAGCAGTTTGTGAGACTTCATTCAAGAGCACACGGCTACACACAGGACCACAGCCACAATTTAAACCAGTATATTCTGTGTACCAGGTCTCATTGGTAATAATGAGAACTGGTTTTCTCATCAAAACAGTGAAGAGTTTCCCATAAAGGAACGAGAGAAATGGTTCCCATAATGGCACCACACTGTTTGAAACCCAGAAGGTTCATATACACTGACTAGAAAGGAAATGCCTACAGCCCTTTAGATGTTCTTCAGTGCAAATCCTACAAACATCTTTCTGCTAATGTTAATGAAACACAGGCATTTAGTTTTGTTATTCATGATGGAAACTCTTCATACACTCAGTTTCACAGAAGTTAAAGGCAATAAGTGGTACTGATTTCCCTGGGAGAAACAGCTCAGATCAGTTTTGCGCGAGCGAGTCAGTAAGACACAGACTCACAGAACATTAGGGACTGAAAGGGACCTTGAAAGGTCATCTAGTCCAATCCCCCTGCCAGAGCAGGGTCACCTAAGTCCATTCAAGAGAAAGCCCAATTGAATCAACACTTAGTATTAATTTGATAATTTCTCTCTTCCTCTCAGCTATGAGATTTTTCTTAATGCAAAGCCTCTGTTTAGGACCAAAACAAATGAAGTGAACAATTGAAAGCTGAAGAGGGACTTGTTATGAGGGGGAAGCTGGAGAGGGACATTTTATGAGAGACTCTACTGACAGAACAAGAAGAAACAGTTTCAAGCTGAAAGAGAGGAAATTTAGATCAGATCTTATGAAGAAACTGCTCCCTGTGAGGGTGCTGAGGCACTAGAACAGCTTGCCTGGGGAGGCTGTAGCTGCTCCATCCTTGGAAGTGTTCAAGGACAGGCTGGACGGGGCTCTGGGCAACCTGGTCTGGTGAGAGTTGTCCCTGCCCATGGCAGGGGGCTTGGAACTAGATGATCTTTAAGGTCCTTTCCACCCTAAGTCGTTCTGTGATTCTATAAAGGCAGAAACTTCTCACAAAGCTGATGTACCAGCCACTCACATAAACAGGAGAGCTGGTACAGAGTGGTTAAAAATACACACACTGAACCATATATTTAGTTACCTTTATTCTGTCAATGAACTGGTATTTTGTAATCACCATTTCTTGCAACTGGCAAAAGTCTGCATTCATTTCTACTCCATACAGTTGGGATGCTGAGCTATAAAGATAACCCTATATTAGGAAAAGGAAGTTTAGTAACTGATGCCTTTAAAACAAGTTCACAAATGTCAGTTAAAATGGCAAAAAATAAAGCACACGTTACGATTAAGGAACCTTTTTCAAACAGCAAGTTGGGAAGTGTCTTTCAGTGGACGTGACATGTTTTTCAGAGCTAAGCCCCTGATTTGGCAATTCGCACTTACGTCTCACGAATTTTAATCAGAGATCCAAAATGACACCTCCAAATAATAAAAAGGAAAGCTCCAACGTCAGTTTTATTGCAAAACAGATGGAAAAAGGTCTGAGAAGGAAAAAGAAGGCAGCACAAGCTAAATTACAAAAATAGCGTGAAAAGAAAAGGTTTTTGTTTCTTGGGAGAATGGAAGGAGAAAATAGCAAGAGAAAAAAAAACGCAACATGAGACATACATGTACTCAAAGTGAGGGAAAATGCAGGACACTGTACCAGTAATGAACTGGGGCAATTTGGCACAGCCCTTGTCAGCACGTCTGGGTGTTACATTAGAGCCATTTTCAGGTGCTTCACACACTCCCATATGAAAAAAATAGAAATGTTAATAATACGCCAAACATAACGGTTCCATTTTGGACTGAGATTTTGGGAAGCTGCTGGAGATGTTAGAAAAAACACAAAATCTCTAGCTTAAATGGACCTACTGAAGATATTAAGTGCCACTGTCTCCGCTGGACACCATCATTACACTCTGCCAACACCAAAGTTGTGGACTATCTGAGATACTGATGTTCCACAACCTAATTATTAGTGGTTTCTGAAACCATTCAACTTAGAGAGTAGAAAAGCAGACTGTAAAGTCACCCCTCTTCCAACACAAGCCAAGGATATGATCATAAAGGAGAACCTTTTTAAAACAAAATGTTTCCTCTGTTTTATTTGAGATTATCTTCTGCTACAACAACACAAGCATTTAGGTGGTTTGAAATAAATTCAGGCCTGCAAAAGTGCTACCATTTAAGGACCCAATGCTGCAAGTATTTACAAATGGGAGTAACTCTCCTCATTAGAGCAGATCCAAAATTAGGTTACTGAGATGAGTAAAATTACACGCCCAAGCGTTTCCAAGATCGAGCCCCAAACAGCCATTGCCTTTTGTAAGTTAAATGTAAAGTGCGTTGTGCGTTGCTGTTGGCCATATGTTGCACCAGCCATGCCAAAAGCAATCAAAATTGCACTCGAGTTTCTCAATGAAGTATTTTATGTGCATTTTAAAACAGAGAGCAGGACAATATGTTTTTGGAGACAAATTCATATCAAAGTCTCCCTCTGTAGAACTTAACAGTTTGTCAGCTTCATAAAGGAATTTAACATAACTAACCTATATATAGATGTGGTCAAGGCATCGAGGACAAACTTACGAAGGAGACACAGAGCATGAATAGCAAAAGAGCAGCATGTGTGACAGCAATACGCTACTCTGTTGGCCAACAGACTCTTCCTCTCCGTAAGCGAGATCGTTCACCTTCCCTCTTGTGAGGGAACAGAACTAGAGCTGAAATGTTAGTAATCGGCACCTTACGCTGTTCAGAGAGTCTCATCAGAGCTGCCTCTCAGAACAATCCGCCCAAGGTGGAGGAACAAGAGTAGGTAGTCAGAGAAGAAGAGGGAAGATGTTTGTGACAGTAACAAAATAGGAATTCCTGTGCTGGAAGTTACCGCAAATAGCACTGCACCCAGCCTGGAGCCAACGTCAACCACTACCCTTCCTGTCAGGTCAGGCAGTACATGGTGATAAAGAAACTTCAGTTCCATGAGGGAAAAGGAATGCGAAATAAACTCTGGGAAACAAGAACAGAACAAAGATGTTGTGTGGGCAGTACTAACTACGGTGTTATTAACCAACGAAATACTCACCCAAAGTGTTATCACCACTGAAAATCCGGAGGGTTTCCTGCCTGAACTAGCACAGGGGACCCTGGAAAACCAGGGTTTGCAGATCACAAGTAGCCCGCTAAGTAGTCTGCCCCAACACCGGGGTTTCCTTCCCTCACATGGAGAGTTTGGAAATCCTCCATGAAGCTGAATTATCTTTTTCTGCAGAGACAAGGGAACATGGTACCTAGGGCTTGACACAATTAGTGCAGACCTTTCTATGGGCAGACACACGAACACTGTTGAGTTCCAACTTCAAGGTTTGGAGGAACGGAATGTTCCCCATACAAACCACTCCTTCCATGCTTGTGCTCTACTGGTGGCAGCACTGATCTGTACCACACCTCACACAAGCTTTAAGACAGATGGTGCTTTCCATGGCTTTTCAGCATGAGAGAGGAGACTGAGGGTACCGCATGGACTCCTACACTATTGTCTTCCTCTTGCATCTTCCTTTCCAGTGGTACATAGCCCTGTCTCTTACCTGCCCAGTTTTTGTGAGCAGCTAGTGTCACTCATATGCTGCAAATTAGTTCCACTTACGTGTGTAGGAGTCTCCATCCATTGGTTGTGGGAAATAATTCTGGCCTGTGTACTGCTCCAGCCTGGACAAAGTCCTCCATCAGCTGGTTGTTGTGCTGCCAGCTGAGTCACTGCACAAACCAGTTTAGTTAAACCGAATTTGTTTCTCATGTTCCCAAAAGAGCACTTACCTAAAGGTGCAGTTTTGTATGAGCCACACTCTGTGCAGTAGCTCCTACTCATTTTCCCCTCCTCGCACAATGAATCAACAAAATCATCGTCATAAAGGAATGAATCAACATGAATCATAGGCTGTGGATGCTGGTGTATCTGAGAAGAAGAACAAAACCCAAGGAAGGTATAACTAAGGCTCTGAATTCCACTTACGCTGTTACACAGTTAATTGACCCACCATCCTATCTTTTCCAAAATCCCTGAAATCCATGGTTTTTTTCTCCACTCAAAAGTTATAAATCAAAATCAAACCATGGAAATCTGCATGTAAACAGCATCACCAAATTCCAGTGAAACAGCCAGTAACTGGCAGTGGCCAAAGGGAAGCTGGTTTCCATAGCTGGACAGGAGCTATCTCCTCCAGCTGCCATGAATTCTGCCTCATTAGTGCTTGGCTATGGACAAGGTACAGGGTAAAGGAAGCTTTTTCTCCTCTACTTTAATTAGGACAATGTAACTTAAATTTAGAAGAAGGGGCGATTTTTCTTCTCAACTTTAACTGTCTGAACATTTTGATCTTCATGCCTTACGCCTCAATCTAGAAACCTCCTTAATTAACACAGGTGTCATTCTCAATCAAAAGCATGCCAGTTGGGGTACTTGTCTTCACATCATTTTGAAGGTTATAATTTTCATCCTCCTACTCCTCTTTCTTCCTTCTCCCCCTGTTTGCTGCATGTGGCCAATCCACTTTCCCCATTTAAGAGTCGCACACCACTGTTCTGGGAAATGCGTTAACTTTCCACCTCTACTGACAGCTCAAGCAGAGAGGGTGCTCTCCCCTCCCACAGGACTTACAGCCCACCTCTTTGTGAGCCATCACAATCTGAAAAGAACTGGAAATCTTTTCTGGGCTGCCCACATTATGGCAGCAGCAAAGCACTGGCCCTGTGTTTTCTTTAAGGGGGCTGTTAAAGCCTGTTCTGGAGCTGGCATTAAAAAATCCCAGTGACAGGTGCCACACCACACAGAATGAAAGTTCTGCCAACTAACTTGTGATCCAAGTATTGACAACCACAAAGCAAGTTCCTTGGGGTCACACCATCACACAGCAACAGACCTGAGAACCAAAGTGCGATATCCTATACCTCGGTCCAGTGCTCTCTGTTATGAACCACTATAAGAGCAAAAAGCACCAAATAAACTAGGTGTTTCAGCAGAAGGAGATTAAACAGGTATCAATTCTCTTACTTTCTGAACAGCCTGCTGTTCTGAATTCAACATGGCCTCGATGGGTAAGTGGTTCCGCAAATCTTCGGCAATATTTCTGAGCATGACATCGCTGTTGCTCTCCATGAGCTCATCAAAGTCACCTATAAATCAAGAGAAACAAAACCCCGCTGAACAATCACATGTAGATCATGTGGACTAAGCGCTGACCAGTACAATACAGTTGCAAGACATAAACAATGCCAGATGGACAAGGTTTTGATTTGAAATGCATTTTTCAGCCTTTGTTAGGCTTTTCCAGCCAATTCTGATGGTAATAACTTTGCCACTTAAAATAAACATCATGCTTTTTTCAAATTTCAAATTATTTTCATATTTATAAAACCTATAACTCACATATGATGGTCTGGGCTGCCACCAGTGATACTGTTTCAGCTTAAGATATAAAAACATCAAAGATGTTTTTGAACTATTGGAGAAATTACAAAATTCGGAGTTGCCTGAACGCAGGCTTTAACTTTTCTTCTTCTTGTTTCTTCTTTTTTAATACAGGTTTCTTTTTATACACCCCTTCCTTCTAATAAAGCAGTTACCAAAAACATCAGGGATAATGCACAGTTCAACAGTTCAACTCATAATACATGACTTGAACTACCAAAATATTTCAGTGGAGAAGAAAATAGGGAGATGGATGCAAAACAGAGCATCTTTGCGAAGCCACACCGTAAATTCCTGCTGGTCTTAACACTTTTTTAAAAAAAGGACAATCTGAAAAAATAAATCTAGAGGGAATCTTGGGAAGTCACCAAACCTTTCTTCTTCCAAAACTGAATCAATGTGTCCCTACTTCTCCAAACTAAAAAGATGCTGGAGACTTCACAACGTCCCTTCCAAATCTGTTCCAGTGCCTGACTACACCTCCTATTAGAAAGGAATACTGCTCTTAATAACTGACCATAGAATCACAGAGTCGTTCAGATTGGAAAAGATCCTTGGGTTCATCAAGTCCAACCATCAATCCCACTCTACAAGCTCACCCCTAAACCAGATACCCCAACACTACATCTAAGCAACTTTTAAACTCATCCAGGGATGCCCCAAGTTTCTCTATGCCAGTACACCTGATCCCTCCTGCGGAACACAGGCCATGCTAGAGACAGTGAGAGATTTTAAAGCTAATACAAGAAACAGAAAGCAGCAAAACCTTTAACCATTAAATGCTTCTGAAATGCCTTTTGTCTGCAAGGAGAGAGACAGGATTAGAGAAACCCTCATTCATTGGTGCAAGACAATCTCCTCATGGTGTAAAAGTTAACAGTTCTTTCAACACATCCCAAAACTCACTCCAAAGGATAATCCTAAATATTAAGCATCACAAACTTTTAGGCATCTGGATTCCCTTACCCCGTGTTTGGTTTGTTATTTATGAAGTGTACAGCAGTAACGTGCCAAAGCCTTGAAGGGCACAATACTACCAGTGGATTTAACGTGACAGGAAGACAATCTGCTGTTCCAAAAAGCTCACAGTTACGTTCTAAAGAGTTGCACTAGGGACCTTGAGAAGAACCTTCCTGGAAAGGGTCATCAGGCCTTGGAACAGGCTGCCCAGGGAGAAGGTTTAATTGCCATCACTGGATGCATTTCAAAGTCATGGAGATCTGGAGCTTAGGGGCAGGGTTTAGCGGTGGCCTAGGTTAATGGTTGGACTTGATGATCTTGTAGGTCTTTTCCAACTTAAATGATTCTGTGGTTCTGTGGGATGCAGACTGTGCACCATCGGACACAGGAGGGACAGAGGCAGCAGCTGCAGCAGCACGAACACCGCAACAGGTGCAATGCAGCAGCTCCAGCCTGCCAGCATTTGAATTTGAAACCTCTAACGAACACCCATCTCCTGTTGACCTCACAGTCCATCCAACCACTTGCCCATTTGTGATGAACACTGCAGAAGCAGTGAGTGGCTCCTCTGACCAGCTCATGGACAATTTCTATGGATGTACACAGCACAAAAGCAAATTGTAGGAAGGGTAGGAGAACACCTTTAACAGCTGCCTAACTGGGACTGTCAGCACCACAGAGCGCCAAGGAGCAGGAGTTTGCAGAGGTGGGTAACATCTGAGGAAGCAAGGAGAAAAATCATGCTACAGGAAGAATGACCGAGTAGAAAGCTGATATTAGCAGCTGTACAGACCAGTGCCTGTGGGCAATAAGCCCCTACATCTGGCACATGCTTTAAAACAATACTATTACTATGCAAGAGAGCCCATCCAGCTGTTACACTGCCTGTAAGGGGTATCGAATTCATACAGAGTGCTTAATGAAACACAGGAAGTGTTCACAGACCACCAGGCCAGCCACAGCGCGCTGCAAACACAGAACTTCATCTCCCTTTCTGCCAGTGCTGGTGTGTCAATAGGATCTGCAACCTCACAGCCTGTATGACCTTTTCTGAGCCGAGAACAGTTCTCCAGGCTGTCTGGTGGCTCAGCTCCACCCTAGAGAAAGGGGTACTTCAATGGGAGACCGACAGCACACCCACCTTCCCCAAATCCTGCCTTGACTGTTTCTGCTACACTTGTCACAACACTGACCATCTTGGCAGTAGGAAAAACTTCTTCATGGAAAGGGTCAACAGGCTGCCCAGAGAGGGGGCTGAACTGCCATCCTTGGATGAGTTTAGAATTTGTGTAGATCTAGAGCATAGGGATAGGGTTTTGTGGTGGCCTTGGGACAGCTGGGTTAATGGTTGGTCTCTATGATCTTAAAAGATCTTTTCCAACCTAAATAACTTTATGATCTTATATGGGTTGCTCTGAGCTGTTCTCTCAAAACATGGTAAAACACACAGGAGCTGCTGTGGATGCCCTGTATGAAACAGGTCCTAAGGAAAACCTTACAACAGATAAACCACTCAAATAAATAACTGTTGGGATGCTGACACTGAAGAGCAATCGGTGAAAGGAAACACTCATTCCCAACTATCAGTTCACACCGTGAAGCTCAAATATGGAGAAACAAAAAACAGAAGGTTTGAACAGGCTCCTTCAGAGACGCCAAAATGGCAGCTCGAGGAGAAGCTCTGCGCCTGCGTGTACAGCCCCAGACTGAACTCGGACGTGGAAAGACGCCTCGTTCCTGTCAAAGCAAGAAACAGCAACACCTACTGCAATAAGTCATTTACTTTTGCAGTACATAAATATTTACCGATTGCCATCGAGTGCCGACCAGAGGTGCCAAATATGAAAACAGGCATTTCTGCCCCTACGGTTTTATCTACCACACCCTTGTGCTTAACAAATTGTTTGCTCTTGAGAGTCTCACTGCCGCCTCAGAAGGGATCTTCACAGATAAAATTAAAATAGAAAACTACTTCTGATATCATTTTAGTGCCTGTTAATATCTGAGAGGGAGCATGAGCAAGCCAACCCCCCGTGTTCGTCGAACAGACAAGTCGCTGGGAAGAAACAGTGCAGCTCGTGAAATGCTGCGAGATGAATCACAATCATTTGTTTATGGAGGAAGTCTGAGTGCAGAGTGTTTGTATTTTACTTCAAAAACCGGTTCCACTGGATCTACTCAATGTGCATTTGGAAAATTTAATTAACACATTGCAAAAAGCCTAATTAACACCCAGCTGCTGCTTGGCCTTTCTACTGTAGATGTTAGGCAAGCTAAGACGACCTGAGAAAGCCACAGAGTGGATAGAGATCACTGCTATACCAACATCTAACCACCCAGCACTGCGAAAGACACCGCTGAGGACTAGCAGGGAACAACTTCCAAATGACAACAGATTACGTGTCGCGTGGAAAGGATTTAGCCAAGGAACCACAACAGCAAGTACTGTATGGTTTTCCAGACATATTTTCAGCATCACAGAAGGAAACAGCAAATACTACCATCCAAACTTAATAAGGGACTAATCATGCTGTGTGTTTAAATTGTACAGAACAGCTCAAGGAGGAAGTCACAGAATCAAAACTGGTTTAGTTTGGAAGAGATCCTAAATATCAACCAGTTCCAACCCCCTGCACCACCAGACCAGGTTGCCCAGAGCCCCATCCAAGCTGGCCGTGAACACTTCCAGGGATGAAGCATACAAACCTCTCTGGGTAACCTGTTTCAGTGCCTCAGCACTCTCACAGGGAGGAATTTCTTCCTAAGATCTAATCTAAATTTGCCCTCTGTCAGGGCAAAATCACTCAGGTTGGAAAAGTCCTTAAAAATCATAGAGTCCAAACCATTAACTGATAAGCCCTCAACTAAAATCGTATCTTAAGAAAGCCTTAGAGTCTCCTTTTTGGCTGAAGTGTTTGAAAAGCAGTCTGTGACCTCAGTGTACCAACTTCTTCAGGAGCCATAAACACTATTTCTATCCCTACTGGAAGGAAGTAACCAGCTTTTCCCAGCGGGGGGATTGGACTAGATGAGCCTTCCAGGTTCCTTCCAATCCTTAACGGTCTATGATTTTGTGAATATAACCAGAGGTTATTTTGTCAGTTCTTCAATTCTTTCACATTCAGAAGTGGAAAGGAACACAAAGTTGAATCATAAGCAAGGTAAGTCACATTCCTATTTTAAAATTTCTAGTTTTCCCTCTCATTGTCATTTCCCTGTCATTTTCAGCGACTAACAGCTCTGAAGCATTTGGTATTCTCCAGAACTCTGGGAACTCTCTTGCCGCAGTGCTGTTTGTCACAACAAAGGAAATTAATGCAGATTGCCAAAGTCAGTGATTCATCAAATTACAGGTAACATCCCATCTCAGTTTACCAAACAACACAGCGGTGGAGAAGGTTTCTGGTGCGGTACAATTTGTGCAGAGAAATGCACTGCAGTTAATGCAGCTCTGATGCCATTTCGATTTTTTTTTCTGAAGGGGTTTGGATATGAAGCCTTGAACTAAATTGCTTTTTCACACACACACAAAAATTACAAACTGTCCTTCTAACACCGCTGAACGCTGTGCTTTCATCTTTCTAAAGAGACTCACTCCACTTTAGTTCCACCTGCAGTGACAACAGCACGGAGAGGGAACGCAACAGACCAATTTCTGCAGTGCAGCCAAGTGTTGTCCTTAATTCCTGTTCTTGTCCTGTGAAAATCATCACCTGATAATGTTACATTGTGGGTCTGCGAGCACAATAATGCCTGGAGCATGAAGTATGCAATAGAAGATACTGGACAAACTTGGTGTGTCCTTAAAAGTATGATGACAAGTTTCTTGTCTCTATGCAGAACTCCAAACTACAGCACGTCCACCACGGTCTGGTTCATTTTGTCCGATACCTCTCCTTCACTGCCTGTTAAAAGCCTGAACTTACAGTACTGGCTGCCACCAGCTTTCACGTGACAGGAACTAAACCCTACCCCGATCTCTTACAGAGCTGGTTTGCTCCCAGTACAAGTGAATCCACAAGAAAAGAACCAATTCATACTCAATGAGATGCTGTTCATCCTACACTTGGAGCATCTGCAACGCTTTATGATTTAGTGATTGTTTTGAATAAAACATTGCTGCGTGGAAAAGCAGCAACTCGGGCCAGCGCATATGCCCAAGGAGGCTGTGGCTGCTCCATCCCTGGAAGGGTTCAAGGCCAGGTTGGATGGGGCGCTGGGCAACCTGGTCTAGTGAGAAGTGTCCCTGCCCACGGCAGGGGGCTGGAACTAGATGCTCTCGGAGGTCCCTTCAACCTAAAGCATTCCATGGTTGTACCATTACTTTGAAATCTTTATATTTAAATGTTTTTCATAAAATGTATAGAATGGAGGAAGTTTACTGTTGTTTACTGAACAAAATACTGAGAGCTCATATTAAAACAGCCATGTTTAGCCCTGCTGAAAAACATAGCATTTTAATCTTAAACTCCACAACAGTGCATGAAAAACCACAAAGGGTCTTTTTGTCACCTTATCTGCACTTCACTGCCACGAATAGAATGACTCTGAGTGCATCAAGTCTGCTGTAGGCAGTGACTGGTTGGGTGACTTCAATCTCACACCTGAAATTAGGATTCTTGTATTCACAGAACAGCTGAGGTTGGAACAGACCCTAGTGATCATCTAGTTCCAACCTCCTCTGATTCCTGTATCAGTTCACCTATACAGATAGACTGGTGATTCTGTCTTCACTCCTTATCTACTCCAGCACCTAATTCCTACAAAATTCAACCTTTCCTGCTACAGAAAGTTCATTAAGAGCTTGGGCACCGGTGGAGAAAGGATGCACACACTTATACACACATCATGCATCAAATGCTGGGACTCATCTGAGAGGGATCTTGAGGGGGCTTTCCCCAAGTGGTTTGAATTAGCTCTTGGGCTTCACCCAAGATTTTCTTAGCCAGAACTTCTGGAACACGGTTATTGCAGAAGGATATTAAAACATTAATCATGCTATTATAAAAAAAAGTCCAGTTAAGACACCAAAGGTTCCTGTTATTCTTTCCAACTCTTATTATTTCTTTTAGTTTGAGATCTAAGCTGAACTCCAAAGAAAAGCTGGAGTGCAAGCCACCGCAAAGTGACGTCTGTCTCACTGTGGCGGGTAGGAAGAGCTGCCTGATTGCGAAACAGCAGTTGCTAAGCAGCTGCCTTAAACCAGTCGTGTCTTACTCCATCAGACAGCAAGACTTGGGATTTCTAAGATTCACAATCCCAAAACCAAAATAAATCATTAAAATCACGACTAGTTCTTTTATTCTGCATCTGTACAAAGAAGGAAATGAAGAGCATCTCAGAGACACTTGAATTCCCTTAACTACTGATGAAGTTCAACAAGAAATTGTTAAGAGTGAGAACCTGCTCGACATTTTCTCAGTTTACAAACAGAAGAGTCTGTAGATAATTTGCTTTACTATACAGTCATTTGGCTTTTCCATGGAGAAGCTTCTCAATTACATTCCATATGAGGCAGAAAGCACCAACAAAGTTAAATTAATCAATAAGGCTGCTTCTGTGACAATGGTAATCCCAAAGGGCAACCACTTTATATGGGGGTTTACACTGCACTTGAGAAAGAGGCGTAAGGTATGGGAAAGCCTGACTACAGCTCTGGAATCACAGCCAGTCCTCCTCAGCTGGAAGTAAAACTATAAGCTCCATATCTTGATGAAAGCAGGAGTAGGGTTACAGTAGGAGATTTGGGGTAAATCCACACACCACACAAAACAAACCTGTCTATGAGGATGCTGGTTTTGTTTTCATTTACCCCATTCTTGTTTGTTTACAGGACTTTTTATATGGAGTATTATCATACCCCACACTTACATCAATGTTTTTCTTTCCTATGTCTGCACTGTACTCTGTGTGGTACAGAGATGTGGTAACTTTTTGAACATCTCCCATGAAACTAAACCCCAAACTCCCTGGCTACATTCAGTCTACAGCAGCAGAAACCTCAGTACCAACTCCTTGCTCTCTGTCCAACCTGTATTGGTTACTGCAGAACTAACCAAGTGTTACCATGGGCAGCACAACTACTGAAATTCTACAATTCTCTACACAATAAAGTTCCTGTCAGTTAGCAGCCACAGAAGCTGCTCAGAGAAACAATGAGCACTGTCACCAAGAGTAATGTGTTGTTAACAGTGTAATCAGCAGAAACGAGGTGATGGTGCCCCTGTACTCTGCACTCGTGACACTGCACCTTGAGAACTGGGCCCAGTTTTGGGTGCCACAGTCTAAGAAGGATATTGAAGAGTTGGACTAAATCCAGAGAAGGGCAACGGGGCTGCTGAGAGGTCTGCAAAAGGCCTGTGAAGAGCAGCTGAGGGAACTGGGATTGTTTAGTGTAGAGAATAGGAAGCTGAAAGGAGACCCTCTTGCTCTCTACAGCTACCTAAAAAGAGGTTGTAGTGTGGCTGGTGCCAGTCTCTTCTCCCAAATTACTAATGATAGGATGAGAGGAAATGGCACTTTGCTGATTAGCTCAAATTGCTATCCTGAAGCGTCCGAGGGCTGCTGTGAACAGTGTGAGACTGAACAAGACCAAGAGCTTAAGGTCTCTAGATACACCAGAGCAGGGTACCTCGGGGTGACCCCTGAGGTTCACACCGGGGAGGATCGGGGTGGGGGTTCAGAGGTGACTTCCAGGCTGTCTGCTCTGGACCTGGTGCTTAGGGACACGGTTTAGGGGTGACTTGGTAGCGTGGGTCTCAGGCTGGAGTTGATGATCTTAAAGTTCTCTTCCAAACCAAGGGACTCTGTGAGTCTCTCTTCCCTGCAGCACAAGGGCATAACCACCACCCTGGGCCTGTCCCCACACTCGTGGGCCTGTCCCGCCCAACACGGGCTCCGCCGCCCGCTCCCGGATAGCCCCTCAGGAACGGGCCCAAGGCCTCAACGCGGGCACATGGCTTCCCTCCTCTACCCACGGTGCCAGACCCGCCCTCCCCGGTTCCGGACCCCCGCGGTGCCGGTGTGAGGCCGCGCTTACTGCCGTGGCGCATCCAGTGCAGCAGCCGTGGCAGGTCGGCGGCGCAAGTGCCCCTCACGGCCGCCAGCACTGCCCGCCGCGCCGCCTCCAGCTCCATCGCGCTGTGCCGCTGGGGGGCGCCGCAACAGCCACCGCCGGCACCTCCTGACGCGGCTGCGCCGCCCCGCCCACCACCCCCTCTCCGTGCTGTGCGCATGCGCATGGGCGCTGAGCCACAGTATGACGCGCGAAACCAGTCCTCGTCTCTGCGCATGCGTAAGGTGCCGGCCCCGCTGCGCTTCGCCCGGTGCGCACGTCCGCGCGGGAGCCCCGCCCACTACCGGCGCCTAAGGTGCCGCCGAGTAGTTCCGGGCGCGGCCGTGTTGTTCCACCTGCTGCAAGTGGCGCTGTTTGCCCCGCGGCCACTTTAAGAAGGCGGTGGGCGGGCGCGCCCCGGAAGCGGAAGAATTCAGAGTCCGCCGGGGTGAGGGCGAGCGGTGACTTTTCCCTGTCGACGGGTGGCGGCGGCGGCGGCGGCTGAGGAGCGCTGGGTCGGGCCTCACCTGGGCCGGGCCCTGCGCCGCGCTCCCGGTGAGTGCTGGGGCCGCAGCGAGGATGGAGGCAGGGAGGGCGGGCACAGCGGGGAGGTCAGGGCCTGGTTGCAAAGCATGGCCCGTTCCCGAGGTTGCGCCTTCACCGGTTTGATCCTTCCCGGTGGAACCGGGCGTGTCAGGCCCTGGGCAGCGCGGCCAGGACGTGCCCCGGCGCGGAGGTTCCCGTCCCCACGGGACTGAGCGCTGGTTCAGTAGCACCTGTGAATCCGCCTTTTCTCTGGGTGCGGTATGAAACTTGCAGAAGATCAGATCTTGACTCCTGTGCATCTCTACTTACTGTGTTTATTTACTGTGTCTGCGTTGCTCTGACTTGAAAGAGAGTGTCTCCTCTGCTTATCTTCTGAACAGCTGCTATCGTGTAAAACAGCTGTGTAGCCGGGTGTTATCTGTTAAAGCTGTTATCCTCATCAAATCCTGGGTATTAAAGAAAACTCACAGTTTAGCTGGACAGAGTGTGGTAGGAGGCTTGTATTGAATGGGTGGGCGGCCTGGCTTTTCAGAGGTGTCTCACTGGTGTTGTGGCTTAACAAAAGGCCTGCTATTTCTGCAAAAATTATGGCTTTTCAGAGCTTATGGTGTCACCTAATAGTGAGGTTGGAAGGGACCTCTGGACATCCAACCCCCTTGCTGCAGCGGGTTCTAGAGTGGAGCCCACAGGAACATGTCCAGACAGGTTTGGAAGGTCTCCAGAGGAGACCCCACAGCCACTCTGGGCAGTGTAAGCCAGGGTTCTGTTACTGTAGTTGTGAAAAAGGTGTTCTTTATGTTTAGATGGAACCTCCAGTGTGGTCCAGTTTGTGCCCCTTGTCCTATTGCTGGGCACCACTGAGAAGAACCTGGTTCCATCCTCCTAGTACCCTTTAGATACTTAAAAGTACTGGTTAAGCCTCTCCCGTTTGCAGGCTTCACAGTCCCAGCTCTCTCTTCCTCTCATCATAAGGCAGGTGCTCTAACCCCCTGGTCATCTCAGGTCTGGGGAGTGTGCAGTGGAACCTTGATCAGCACAAGGTTCCCCATTCAGCTCGGAACTCACGGCCTTGTTCAGCACAAGGCTGGTGCAATAGACCCTGGCTTGTTTGCTGTGGAGCCTTGCCAGATGGAAGCCTGCTCGTTGTGTGTATGGGGTGCTGCTGCACCAGAGCTGAAAGGCTCTTCCAGAATTACAGATGCTCTGAAGGCAGCGTGTGCCCGGCCTGCAGTGCAGTTATTGCTAATGCTCTTGTGGCTACCTGCCAATGCAAGTTGGCTACCTGTGATGACAGCTTATGTGGTTTTTATCTGTAGTTCACAGCTTGGATGGACTGTACCTAAAGTAAAGTTCCATTAATTTCTGTACTGGGCATCGCTCGGTAATTCTGGTGGCTGCTGGAATATCGTAAGGCTGCTAGAAGAAGCTTTTGACACTTTTGGAAATGTTCATTTATTAGGACATCACTAACTGTCTGTATTTTTACAGAACTCTGGAAGTGAATTTTAAGTATTGAAAGTTTTACTGGCTGCTTGTGCTGCTCATCCTATCAGATTTCTTAGCTCTGTATCCCAGTGTTGTGGTTTTGGCCATGGCTGCGCTTTTAGAAGCTTAAAGCTTGCTGACATTTAATGCTTAAGGACATCGAATTAAGGAGAATTTTTTTTGCATTATTATGAATGGTTTTTTTCATGGGAAACAATTTTGAGGAACACTTTGAACTGTTTTGCTGACAGCATTTGATGATCATGGTAATGATAATGGTTTTTCAGAATGATTTAGCAAGAATGTGATTTGCATGCATTGTAAGAAAAACTTTGAGTCTTCACTGCAGATGCTGTGTAGCAGCCCTCTTCCCAGCAACGTAAGGAGATCATAGAATCTATAGATGTCCCTGCTTTTTGTAGGGGGTTTGGACTTGATGATGACCCTTCTAACCCAGTACATTCAATGATTCTATACCTAGGTTGGAGCCCTCTCAAATGAGGAAAGTAGAGAATTCTGTGTTCTCAGTTATACCAAATGGACCAACCTTTCATGTCTGTTTTCTTCTCATTTTATGGGCAAAGGGACGTCCCAAAAATTGTGAAAACTCTGCTACTTTGATTACAGAGGCTTTGAAATGTGAGGGTCTGAACCCAGCAGTCAGCAGGGAAGTGGTTCCAGTTGCTTAAGAGAAAACAGCTGTTAAGTTGGATGATAAGTTTCTGAAGTGCTCCACTTCAACAGCAACTGTGCTGTTGCAACTTATTTGTCCTTTTTCAGACTTTTACATTGTGATTTCTGACGGACTATATACCCACCTTGTACAGGAGGTGGTGTGTAGATTAGACAACAACTACCCTTCAGAAATTAACTTCTGGTTTCAGATTTGTATCTGCAGTGAACAAAGATGAGCTGAATTTCTAAAAAAACCATTGAAAACCACATTAATTCTGTTTACTAAAATAAAAGTATGTTTGTAGAGCTGCTGAAATGAGAAATTGTTTTAGTGTAGTGTGTATAAAACAGAACAAGTCATTTCAGTTGTGCTAAGCAGGATGTTTGTGATCATTCTGGTACCAGTATAGGTTGGGGACTGACCTGTTGGAGAGCAGTGTAGGAGAAAGGGACCTGGGGGTCCTAGTGGACAGCAGGAGGGCAGTGAGCCAGCAATGTGCTCTTGTGGCCAAGAGGGCCAACAGCATCCTGGGGTGGATGAGAAGTGGGGTGGTTAGCAGATTGAGAGAGGTTCTTCTCCTCATCTACTCTGCACTAGTGAGATTACATCTGGAGTGTTGTGTCCAGTTCTAGGCCACCTCATTTCCAGAAGGACACAGAGCTGCTGGAGGGTGTCCAGCATAGAACAATGAAGATGATGAAGGAAGGAAGTGGAACACCTCCCTTATGAGGAAAGGCTGAGGGAGCTGGGTCTCTTTAGCTTGGTGGAGGCTGAGGGGTGACCTCATTAATGTCTATAAATATGTGAAGGGTGGGTGTCAGGAGGATGGAGCCAGGCTCTTCTCAATGTCATCTGGTGATAGGACAAGGGGCAATAGTACAAGCTGGAACATAGGAGGTTCCATATAAATATGAGAAGGAACTTCACAGTGAGAGTAACGAAGCATTGGAACAGGCTGCCCCAGGGGGGTTGTGAAGTCTCCTCTGTAGACCTTTAAAACCTGCCTGGATACGTTCCTGTGTGGAGCATATCTTGGTCTAGGTCTAGACTTGGTCTAGGTGATCCTGCTGTGGTAGGGGGATTGGACTAGATGATCTTTTGATGTCCATTCCAATCCCTAATGATTCTATGATGCTGTCTTTGCAGGATGCAGAACTTCTAGGCTGTTCTGCTTGATTTTCTTCTGCTGTGTAGAGTATTGCTGATAGGAGATAAAAAGCCGCCTACTGTTCTGTCTCAAAGCCTTTCTGCACTGGGTTTTCATGATGAGTTAGATGCACAAATATTCCAGACAGAAATGCTTCCTAATTGTGATGTCTCTATATTTTTAAGTAGGCCATCAGGGTAGCCTAAAATTAACTTCAGGCCAATATTACCTAAAAATAACTGGAAAAGTAAAGGCTGTGTGCTCTCTGGTTTGCACAGCACATTTCTTAACCCAAGGCTACCGGAATAATTACTTTGTGAAGATATTGCTAGCTTTAGTTTTTGTTTTCCAGATTCTTCTGAGTTGCACTTGTAGCCGCCAAGATGGTTCTAGCGGATCTTGGAAGAAAAATCACCTCAGCATTACGCTCGCTGAGCAATGCTACCATTATCAATGAAGAGGTATGTAAAACTAACAATGGGATGGTTTAGAAGTGCCCTCGAGTAAATAAATAGCTAGAAACTCTTCAGGTAGGCAGGCAGGTGGTTTAAAGCAGCAAAAAATAGGCTTACAGAGGGTTGGAACCTGTGCATAGAGGAAAGGTTTTAATACATCTTCAGATGGGAGACAGCAAAACCTTAATTGAACCAAATATAGCCCACATAATTTTGTGTCAGCAGTAGTTTTTCTCCTGTGAGAGCTCAAGCTGTGTGAATGAGGCCATTTATGCAGGTGTTACTTTCAACTAAATCTTTTTCACTTTGAAAAGTCTTAGGACTACTAAACTGACTTCCTAGCTGAAGCACTATTTGGCCTAAACAACATACCTCAGAGGCCAGTTTCTGCTGAGAATGCAGATGGCACCATAGGAATACTTTTATTGGCAGAGATTGTTGTCTTAAGAGATTTCTGTGGCTTTCTGCTTGAGCTCTCCCTTAAGGAGTTGTCCATGGGAAACCTTGCTACTGTATGAGCTGCTTTTGCCTTTAAAGCAACAGTTTACTTTAGTGTGCATGTTGCTAAGTGAGAGCCCTTCTTTTCTAGGATTACCCTTTCAAATTTAAATTTGTCTTGTAACAAGTGCACAGACTTTGGTCTCATTGACAGTCGATAGAACGATAGGGTTGCGTGTGTTTAGTTTGTAATATCTTTGTTCTTGTTTTGAACCCAGCCTGGCCTAACCAACACTGTGAGTTGTAAAACCATCTTTCTTTTGTGCCCCAAAGGTTTTAAATGCTATGCTCAAAGAAGTGTGTACGGCACTACTGGAAGCTGATGTTAATATCAAACTTGTGAAGCAACTCAGAGAAAATGTCAAGTAAGTGAAATAATCAAAACATACTGAACTTCTAACATTTGTAAAAGTTGTAATTTGATTCCAGAAGACTACCTGACTTACACCCCAGTTTCATAGGAAAATAACGGCCTGTACTGAATGTCTAGCAAGTTCTGTCAAAGAATCTTTGTCAGGCTTTGCCACTTTTATTGCTGTTAAGGTTCTGTTTCAAAAACCTGTTGCTGCCATCATTTGAGCGGTGTAATAAATAAGTTTGTTGTTACTTCCTAGACACCTCATCTTCACATGTTCTTTGCTGGGTATAAATAGATCTGTGTCTATGACCAGAACTGTCACCTTGGCTATTTTCAGAGAAGTGTAATTCAAGTAGATGCCAAGTCTGAAAGATTTGAGTATTTTAGAAACTTGGTTTTGTCCTGCATACACAAATATTTGCAGTGCTTATCTCTTAAATGCATCCTGTCTGAGAACCTGGGGCAAATCTGAGTGCTGCTCCAGCAGCAAAGACTTCACTTGTTGCTTTAAGTCACGTTAGAGTTTCATGTTTTTCCTAAACTCAGGTCTGCGATTGATCTTGAGGAAATGGCATCTGGCCTTAACAAAAGGAAAATGATTCAGCATGCAGTCTTTAAGGAACTTGTTAAGGTAGGACTTCAAAATTCTGTATTAGATCTCTTCTCTTGTGCAGCTTGGGCTGTGGAAACAGACAGCATTAGCCAAGCTTGAAGGTTATTGTGTGGTACCCTTGACAAATTGTTAAGCAACACCCCAGATCCACAGTCGAAGACTGTAACATACAAAAATTGGTTTGCTCCATTGACTGTAAAACCAGGCACTTAGCCTGACTGACACCAGTGATTGTTTTGTGCTTCTGAAATCCACTTGTGCAACATGGATTATATGTTCTCTTCTTTAGCTTGTAGATCCTGGAGTCAAAGCATGGACACCCACCAAAGGAAAACAGAATATTATCATGTTTGTTGGTTTGCAGGGAAGTGGTAAAACAACAACCTGCTCAAAGGTAACTTGCTCTGGATCTGTTTGTGTGAGGAGTTTTGTTTTTTCTTGGCAGAAGTGGTGGTCTCTGGACTCCTTGTAGGATTTACGAGTAATCATCCCTGGATGTGTTTTAAAGTCATTTACATGTAGTGTTGGGGGATCTGGTTTAGGGGTGAACTTGTAGAGTAGGATTGATTGTTGAACTTGACGATGCCAAGGGTCTTTTCCAACCTGAATGATTCTGTGACCTGTGCTGTTCATATTAGTAGGAAAGTACTAACTGATTTTGTCTCAGAAACCCCTCTAAAAGTACTTCCATAACATAAGTGTTCAAAGTAATACCTATGGCTTGTAGGTCTGCCTTCAAGATTGCTTTATTTAAACTAAACTCTTAATGAAACTACTGTCTATGGATAAGAGACATTCTTTCTATTCTTTGCTTTCTGGATTTTAGAACCATGAATGGAAACTCATTCCATTACCTATTGAGGGGAACCAATCAGTGAAGTTGTCTCTGTGCTGGGTATCTGAGTTCACAATGAGTCAGTGGTGTGAAACCTCTTCCATCTCAAATTCATTGAGGAAATTTGGATTTGTGTTTTTAAGGCTTAAAGAAAGCTCTGAGTCAACACTTAACCTTTTTATGGTGATGGTTGGGAGGAAATACTCTTCTGTGGAAAAAGAATGATGCATCTTTGCTTTTCTCAGTTGTCTGCTTCTGAGATCCACATGTAGGCTTTACCAGTCTGGAATTATTTGTAGTCAATCCTAGCTCAGGAAACTCAAATCAGAAGCAGAGTCAGGAAGCTGTTTACACCTTGCCATTAATAATTGGTTGTATAACACACTTTTTAAAATAAGAAATGCTACCATTTGATACTCGGTGTTACTGAGTGGTCTCAGTTACAGGGAGAGCTGGCTGGACTCTCTGTCCTCTGGGTGTGCCTCAGCTGCTCTATGGTGTCACACTTTCCAGTGGGATTTTGGTGTAACTACTTGTTTTGTCTTTCTTTTCACAGCTAGCATACTTCTATCAGAGGAAAGGCTGGAAGACATGTTTGATATGTGCAGACACATACAGAGCAGGTAACACACAGTCTTTCATGATGTGGTTATTAATCACTGATACTTAAAGACTACTTTTAAATAGTGCCCTGACTATACCTGTCTTTCAGGTGCTTTTGACCAGTTAAAGCAGAATGCCACAAAAGCAAGAATTCCCTTTTATGGGAGGTAAGAATCTCTTGGAATTAGTTTGGAGAACGATTAAAATACAGCAGTGTTTTCATAAATCATAAGGTGGTTTAGGTTACATTATCTAGTTCCAACCCCCTCAGGGACACCTCACCAGACCAGGTTGCCCAGAGCCACATCCTGCCTGGCCTTCAGTACCTCCAGGGATGGAACAGACAGTTTGACTGGGATTATTTGTCTCTCTTATTCAACCTAAACACCATTCAGTGTCACCGAATTACTTAGATTTTATTATAGCATCTGATCACATGAAAATTTCTCCTGGTTCATGAAGTTTCCTGTCTGCTAATAACAGCAGGTAGGGACAGTATAAGAAGAGGTTGAGCATCCAGGGACAGTTCCCCAGAACAGTCTCTGTTTTATAGAGCAGTTTATTAAAGCAGTTTCGAGACATTTATCAGACACATTGGGGTTTTCAGGAAGACCCTTTCCAGAGCAAAATACAATGTTTTTGGACCCTTAATGTTTTTGTCAGGTAGGGGCAGCAGTAAATCTAAAAACGTCTATAAAGCTGTTAAAGACTTCCCCTAAGCTTTGCTAGAGGTGTTCAGTGAAAACTTGAAGGGCTGGTAGAACTTGGTTCGTTCTTCATCAGGTGAGACAGACAGTCCAGTGTTCTGCAATTTGCTGAACAGTAAGGGCAGATGGCTTAGGAAGGGATATATTTAATTAGGAGGAAGTTCCTCTTGAAATCCAGATAGATTTACAGTTACCAAGTGTACAGTCACGTAATGACAGCTTGTTGGGTTATTTGGAAACAACTGTGTACATACATGTTCCTCTTTGTGTTCAGTTACACAGAAATGGATCCTGTAGTCATTGCCTCAGAAGGTGTTGAGAAATTTAAGAATGAGAACTTTGAAATAATCATTGTTGATACAAGTGGACGTCACAAACAGGAAGACTCTTTGTTTGAAGAGATGTTGCAAGTTGCTAATGCCATAGTGAGTAGTTTCAAGAAATACAATGACTTCTGCTGTGATAATTTGACTGCACTTCATTTATGATCCTCTCCTGATGTTCTCTGTAGATTTTGCTCTTAACTCCTAGACTGCATTGGAAACTGCAGATGGATTTGAACGACTAAGGACCGATCACTGCTTGAGTTTTGTATCCATTGTAATACTTGTGTCTGTAATTCAGAGGTGCTGGCACATAACTAGATGCTGCTCCTGCTGTAACTTTTCAGGATCTTTTATCTGGTTCCTCAATACAAAGAACCAGCCAGATCTGGTTTCTTTGCAGCTGTGTACTAAATTTTCTGTGATTGTTGCAAATAACTGTCCTGAAACAGGGAAGGTGAATGGGTAACTTTCAGCCCTTGCTAATGGCTGACTTGTTTTCAGGATAAACTGGATAGAAGAGGTTATTAGCCATTAATTGCTTGTATGCCCTAATTGGCTCAGATACGGGCTAAAATAACTCAAAACATAAGTAATAACTGTAAACCTATTAAATTGTAATACTCTGTGGTGTAGATAAGCCTTTCCCATATAGCATCAGAGTTCTGAGTGGTCCTCAGACACAACTGCTCATGAAAGATTGGTCCTCTTGTTTTGAACTGCCCTCATGTACTGCTATTAACTAAATTCTACTACTGCACATAACACACAAGCACAGGAAATGTTTACTTTGTCTCTCTCATTTCTCCTAGCAACCAGATAACATTGTTTATGTGATGGATGCTTCCATTGGCCAAGCTTGTGAAGCTCAAGCTAAAGCTTTCAAAGATAAAGTAGATGTGGCTTCTGTTATTGTTACTAAGCTCGATGGACACGCGAAAGGAGGTGGAGCTCTTAGTGCGTAAGTCCTGTCATGTAGTGTTGGCCAACAGTCTGTGGGCAGCCATGAGCTGTCTTAGTGTCTCTGAGAAGCAGCTACTGTGAAAGCAGCCTGTTCTAAAGGCTGGATGTTTTTGCATTGGTGGTTTGAGGAGTAAGAAACAAATCTCGAGAGAGGATGCATCGTGTCAGTGATGCCTGGTTCATGTTAGTAGCTGGTACAAACGGTGGGTTTTTCAGAGGCCATCTCATCAAACTCTATTTTATTGCAGAGTTGCTGCCACAAAGAGTCCCATCATTTTTATTGGAACTGGTGAACACATAGATGACTTTGAGCCCTTTAAAACACAACCTTTTATCAGCAAGCTGCTAGGTACGTACTGCGTCCAGCTCTACTTAAAAGACAGTTTGAATTGGATAATAGAAAGCCAGAGCATAATTTTTTTGCTGCTAACTCCAGAGCTGGTTGCTGTGTTGTTTTTTTTTTTCCCCAGGTATGGGTGATATTGAAGGATTGATAGATAAAGTAAATGAGTTGAAGTTGGATGATAATGAAGCACTTATAGAGAAGCTCAAACATGGTAAGTTATTCTGAAAGCCTAAAAGGTGGGGGTATTACCAGGACCTAATTGTGGCAGGTTCTCTGAGGTGTAGACAGTGTTGTGTAAAGACAAGTAACCAAGGCACAGTGAAGAATGGTTATTCTTTCTCTAATAAATGTGGCAGGCAAGTAAGCTGTGGTTTTATCAGACTGTAACCATCTGTAACTGCAGAATACCCAGCTTAGCTCTTAAGTATGTGCCATCTCAGTTCAGTGACACAAAACTGCTTGAGAGTCCAGTGCAGAGCCACAAAGATGATGGAGGGAGTGGAACATCTCCCTGATGAGGAAAGGCTGAGGGAACTGGGGTTCTTGAGCTTGGAAAACAGGAGACTGAGGGGTGAGCTCATTCACGTCTATAAATATGGAAAGGGCAGGTGTCAGGAGGATGGAGCCAGGCTCTTCTCAGTGTCATCCAAACATAAGACAAGGGATGTCAGCTGGAGCAGAGGTTCCATCTCAATATGAGAAGGAACTTCTGAGTGAGGGTGATGGACCACTGGAATGTGCTGCCCTGGGAGGTTGTGGAGTCTCCTTCCATGGAGACATTTTTAAAACCCGCCTGGACATGTTCCTGTGCGACTTGATCTAGGGGATCCTGCTGTGGTGGAGGATTTGGACTAGATGATCTTTTGAGGTGCCTTCCAATCCCTAACACTCTGTGGTTAACATGATCAAATCACTTTAGAACAAGTTTACTTGTGTACTTGGCTCCACAGCATGGTACTTACCTCGTACACTCTCAATTATTCTTTACCTTTACAGCAAGACCTAAACGGTGATGTGACTTCTACTAACCCTTTTCTTTTCTTGTACTTCAGGTCAATTTACATTAAGAGATATGTATGAACAATTCCAAAACATCATGAAAATGGGACCATTCAGTCAGATCTTGGTCAGTTATCCCAAAAATAATTTTACCAGATTTTTATTTATCCTTTACTAACTTTTGCTGTAAGCGTAGAGCTGCACTGACAGTGCTGTTAGAGTCTGGGCTTTGTTTCTCAAAGAAGTGAAATGATTTGTCTACTGCCATATGTAACTGTTGAACTGAAACTTGCTGTCTGCCTTTCTGCCTGCTGTATTAAAAGTTAGCTTTGCCTGTCTGACACAGCTTTTGTTCTCCATTTTTGAAACAAGGGTATGATCCCTGGTTTTGGAACAGACTTCATGAGTAAAGGCAATGAACAGGAATCCATGGCCAGGCTAAAGAAACTGATGACTATAATGGACAGTATGAATGACCAAGGTAAAAACTTATTTTTCCCTCCATTGTTGAACAAAAGATCTTTTTGGAAATGAGTTGGGCATAAGGCAGCATCTACACCCACAGAAAACAGAAGCCTTTACACTCTCAGAAATGTCAAGAAGTACCTGTGTCTCAATTTCTATATGTCTGTTTAGAGAAATAACTTGACAGTCGCCTGTTGCTGCTCGACTTTGTGTAGAATAGGTGGGATTTGGATATGTTCTGTTATATATTTATATAAAATAGATGTAAAATTCTGCATTGTCACTTGTGAACCTGTGATTTTGTTCTCTGGGTCGTGACTGTTTTCGCTGCATCAAGGAGAACAAGTTTGCTATGGACTTAACAGATCATAATGTCAGCAATTGAATGAATTTTTTTCTTTCTCACTCTGCAATTGCAGAACTTGACAGTACAGATGGTGCCAAAGTTTTCAGTAAGCAGCCAGGAAGAATCCAAAGAGTAGCAAGAGGTTCAGGTGTTTCTACCAGAGATGTTCAAGAGCTGTTGACCCAATACACTAAGTTTGCGCAGATGGTGAAAAAGATGGGAGGCATCAAAGGGCTTTTCAAAGGTAAAAAACCCCCCAACCCCCAACACATGTTTATGAACTTGATGGGCAGGTCAGTTGATGTGTGAAAATATCAATTAGTCGTTGGGATAGGAAAATGAGCTGTAGCTTCCTTGTTTTCATGATGTTTGAAAGCTCTTTTATCTAACTGGTAAGAGCTGCACTTTGCTTCCTGACACTGTGTAGCTTAGCAGTGAAAACTACTGGATCTACTGGATTTTTGGCTTTATCAACATAGACTTCGTTGCTACTGCAGTAGTGACACTCCAGGCTGTTCTGAGGGGTGCAGAGACTGTGGGTCATTAAGATGCTCTTAAGTGACTAATGTAGTACCTTTTGATGATGAACTTAAGTGGATCTGAACGTAGAATTAGGAGGTAAAACTGAGTTTTAAACATCTATATATAATCCACTTTCTTACGATTGCTTCGTTTCACTTTTATTGTTGTAGGTGGTGATATGTCAAAGAATGTAAACCCCTCTCAGCTGGCCAAACTGAACCAACAGATGGCAAAGATGATGGATCCAAGAGTTCTTCATCATATGGGTATGTGTTGGCTTTCTGCAGCTTCAAGAGAGGACTATGAGAGTGGAGTGTTTGAATTAGAGATGTGAGAGTCTTGTGCATTAAATATTTCTAGGTTTTCTAACAAGGATCAGAAAGGTTAGTCCAGATGTTCCAGATGGTTTGCGCTTGAGAGTGCTTAATTTCATCTCTTAATTTGGATTTGGCTCTTGAAATGAGCAACTGCAGTTGTCTGATGAAATAGTAACATAATGATGTGAACCATGACTGTGGCAAAGCAAATCTGTTCCTAAAATTCCCTTGATGAGGGCAGGTTCAAAGAAAGACTCCCATCCTGGAGGCTTTACTAACCGATAATGGTCGTTGAGGATCTTGTCTACAGATCTTAACGCACAGATCATCTTGTTGGTGGGACTAGATGATCTTGGATGTCTCCGCCAACTTTAATGAGTCTATGACTCTGATCTTATTAATCACAGAACGAAGGTTTTTACTCAGTTGTCAATTTTCAGTGGCTGTTTAAACCTTGACAGTCTGGGGCTCTGGAGTTGGTATGTGATTGAAGTAGCGTGTGTGCTGTAGCGAGGCCTCGGGAGCAAGATGACTTGAGCGTTAATTAACACGTCCGTGTTCTCGCTGGTTGTCTGCAGGTGGCATGGCAGGACTGCAGTCAATGATGAGACAATTTCAACAAGGTGCTGCTGGCAATATGAAAGGCATGATGGGATTCAACAATATGTAAAGAAGCCTTAATAAAAATGGACTTGGTTGACTTTGTTGCAACTCCGGTGAAGGAATTTGCTTTCTTCCTTTTTACAGTGATGGGGGGGAGTGAGTGGTCTTTTGAAATCCTGTTCAGGCTTCTCAGTTTCTACATCTAATTTCTGAAAACTATTTTTGCTTAAATTTAGTTCCTCTCCACTAATAACCTGATGGCTCAAAGAGTAATTCAATTTAATAAAACAAGATCACAATGTAAAATTTTAATATGTAGGGACACTTTTTAATTGTTTACATCAAATGGCAGCCATTATATTTGTAAACAGCCCTGATCTTTGGTTATAGTAACATAAAATGTCACAAATATACTGTAAAATAAAATTTAAGTGGTTATAAACAAGGGAATGTCCTGGCTTTTTTTTTTTCAGTTCTTCCATTAACATGTAATGAGATTTATTTCCTTCGTATGACTTGTTCCTAATGGCTGTTGTAACTTACGTTTAGCCCAGTTACTATAACAGTAATTCGGTATCTGGAATGTGCTCTTGCTGCCCAGGGCTGCTGCTTGGAGGATCATTAGGAGGTGGAAGTGCTACACTCAGGTTTGCATGAAACCTGGTTCTCCAGAAGTTTTGTGCATAAAGAATGAAGTGACTAACACCACACGGGAGTGCAGATACCAGGCTGTCTTGAAGGTAGTGCCAGGCTGCCAGTTAAGCAGTTGTTTTGTTATGGGGATGTGTATTACAAGTTACTAGCTGTAGTTCTGTGCTGGTATTGAACTTAAACCAGACACAAGGAGCTGTATCTGACAGATTGTGTTGTTACAACTGAGCAACAATTAGATTTTAGTTGCCCATAGTATTTCTTCTTGTAACATTTCAGTTTGTGTTGGTCTCACAAGGGTAGAATCCACAGGTCCCCCTGAGAAACTTAAGTACATGAGATGAACCTTGAACTCCAACATGTCCTGGCAAATTCTGTAGGATCTTCAGCATCTCTGTTAGTGACGTGGACAGTGGAATTGAATGCACCCTCAGTCAGTTTGCCGATGGCAACTAGCAACTAGCAGGTTGCTTTTGCCTTAACGTGCCAGGGGGAAAAGACTTTGGAGTCTCCTACTTGGAGTAATCACCTAAAGATCTCAAGTTCTAAAAAAATCCATACTGAACACTTAATTTTATAGGTGCTTCTGTACAGTTGAACACTTGCCTCATAGCTTTTACATGGGAATGACAATTTAGGGTGTTTGGGCAGTATTTTGCTTTATGCTCTGCAGGATCCACAGACTGAGTAGAATTGAATCTCGAAGTTGAGAGAGAACAGAAGCTGTTGGCTTCCAGATGTTCTCTCAGTTTAGTTTTCTGAAATGAAGACTGACTTGGCCACTCTCTCTTAATTGCTTGATGTGATTACCAACAGTTGCCATGAAGCAACACCATTTTCATACACAGGGTTTCTTGTACTTGTCCTCTGCAGGATCTCACCATGCAGAACTTGTCTCTGGTGTACAGGAAGCCTGCAAAAGAAGCAAACAAACTTCACTGGAAATACTTGGAAGGCTGAGGTCTGGCTTTCTGTATCTTACTGAAAGCTGCTGCTACTGCTAATCGGACGAGCTTGTCTGTGACTTTGGTGTCCGCACACGTGGCCAAAGGAAGTTCGGGAAGAACTGGAGCAGGTGAGGAAGGCAGTGGGCGAGTAGGTAGTTGTAGCGCCCGGGGAAGGCCGCTAGAGGGAGCCCGCGGACCAGAGAGCCACTGCAACATCGGCTCCATTTGTCTCAAGCGCAGCCTTGTTTCAGCATCGGGGACAAGCTGCAGTGACCCTTTGCTTTAGTCACAGGATGTTAATGAGCTTTTAAAAATTACTCCTCGGTCCCATCCAAGGGTGTTTCAGGTGTGTCCAGCTGTTTTCACTAGTAGATGGCAGTGGCTGATTGCAGAACATTAGGGATTGGAAGGGACCTGGAAAGATCATCCGGTCCAATCCTCCTGCCAGAGCAGGATCACCTAGACCAAGTCGCACAGGAACATGTCCAGAGAAGGAGACCCAATTTGCTGTCGCTCAGACTGGGCCACCCCCTGCATGGATGCCTCAGCCCTTGCTTGTGAGGCTCACCCAGGGTGCTCAAGAGAGGTCGTGGATGCTCCTGCTCTGGAGACATCCCAAACCCTCCAGGGCTGTTTCTGTGGGATGTGCCCAAGGTGATCCTGTGCTAGCAGGGGGTTGGACTAACGACGTACAGAGGCTGATGCAGTGAGCTGACCACCCTTCTCCCTGCTTGCTGGCAGTAGATGTGGTTTCTCTGTCCCAGATCATTGCAGGGGCCCGGGCACCCCTTAGTTTGTGTTTATTGTCCTGGGTTTTGAATGAAAGGTCAGTTGTGTCGAACGCCTGAGCCAACACCAGCTACCACAACACCTGGCGAGCTGACCCTTCTCAAGAGAGAGCCCCTAAAATCCTGTACAGTAACTAACTGGCCTATCTAATGCTCTATTGTTCGCAGATTTTTATGATATTCCGGGTGTGTTTTCCCTTTGTGGAGGGACTGTTCTTCCCTCCGGGCACAGCTATGGCCACGCTGGGCAGCCCTGCCTCTGCTCCCGGACCGGTCTTTGGGACCGGTGCTGTTCAATCTAGTCATTGATGACTTGGATGAGGGATTGGCATGCACTGTCAGCAAGTTTGCTGACGACACAAAGCTGGGTGGTGTCGCTGACACCCCAGCAGACTGTGCTGCCATTCAGCGAGATCTGGACAGGCTGGAGAGCTGGGCAGAGAAAAATCTAATGAGCTATAACAAGAGTAAGTGCAGAGTCTTGCATCTGGGCAAGAACAACCCTAGGTACCAGTACAAACTGGGGACTGACCAGTTGGAGTGTAGCGTAGGGGAAAGGGACTTGGGGGTCCTGGTGGACAACAAGATGACTATGAGCCAGCAATGTGCTCTTGTGGCCAAGAGGGCCAACAGCATCCTGGGGTGGATTAGAAGAGGGGTGGTTAGCAGATCAAGAGAGGTTCTTCTCCCCCTCTACTCTGCCCTGGTGAGACCACACCTGGAGTATTGTGTCCAGTTCGGGGCTCCTCACTTCAAGAGGGATGTGGAGCTGCTGGAGAGAGTTCAGCGTAGGGCAACAAAGATGATAAGAGAGGTGGAACACCTCCCTTATGAGGAGAGGTTGAGGGAGCTGGGTCTCTTTAGCTTGGAGAAGAGGAGACTGAGGGGTGACCTCATTAATGTCTACAAATATTTGAGGGGTGGGTGTCAGGAGGATGGCACTGGGCTGTTCTCGGTGTCATGTAGTGATAGGACAAGGGGCAATGGTTGTAAGCTGGAACATAGGAGGTTCCACATCAACCTGAGAAGGAACTTCTTCACGGTGAGGGTGACGGAGCACTGGAACAGGCTGCCCAGGGGGGTTGTGGAGTCTCCTTCTCTGGAGATGTTCAAGACCCGACTGGACAGGTTCCTGTGTGACTTGGTTTAGGTGATCCTGCTGTTGCAGGCGGATTGGACTAGATGATCTTTCGAGGTCCCTTCCGATCCGTAATGATTCTATGATTCTATGATTCTATGATTCTATGATTCTATGATTCTATGATTCTATGATTCTATGATTCTATGATTCTATGATTCTATGCTCCCGCTCCCTTCCCCGCAGAGACACGTCGGGGGTCGGTAGCGGCTGAGCCCCACTCCCGGGGGTCTCACGGGCCTGTCACCCGCTCCCCACCTCCGCCTCCGCGGGCCCCAAGCACCGCCCCGCTGTGACGGGCGGTGCCGCCCGGCCGCTCCCGCCTCCCATGGCCGCGGCGGCCCCTCTGCCGCCCTCCCCCAGCGCCGCGGCGGGCGGGAGGATGGAGCAGGGACTGGCCGCCATCAGCCTCTACTGCGCCATGGAGGAGCCCGAGCAGGTGAGCGGGGCCGCTGCCGGCGTCTGGGGACCCGATCCCGGGGCAGGGCGAGGCCGCTGCGGCGGCGCTGGGACCAGTTCTGGGGGTGCGGCTGTGTGGGGGCGGTGGTCGGTCGGTCTGTCTGTCTGTCCTGTCAGCCTGCCCGTGCTCCCAGCGCTCGGTGTGCCCGCCTCAGCGGCACATAATGGCTCTTACAAACGAGCCTGATCGATGTTAAATGGAGGAGGATCTGGGAACAGGCGGGGACAGCAGCTCCTGTGGGATGGTGACCTGGCAGCGCCCGGCCCCGGCAGCGCTCAGAGCCAGGGCAGAGACCTCGGGCCTGAGGCTGCACCTCCCCTCTCTGCGGGGCCTCCCTAGGGCTGGTTGTTGAGGGGTGAGGTTCAGGGGTGACCTGGCAGTGCTGGGTTAAACGCTGGGCTCGGTGGCATGAAAGGTCTCTTCCAACCCCAGAGGTTCTGTGATTCCCGAGGTGTCTTCTCTTACAGTCATCCCCCCGACTCAGTTATTTGTAGTCTTCTGTTTTAAGAAGGTCTAGTGCTGCTCGTTTCGGTTGTTTCAAGGGTGAAAAGTCAAGCAATATGGAAAAACCACCACAAAACACCACGTGCAGCCCCTGCCAAAAAACCCAACCCTAGCAGAAACCAGTAGTGTGGAAGAAATCGAGTAGAGCAGGCAAGGCTGCATGGGTGGCACTAGTGCTCGTTATCAGCAGCACTATCAGGTCAGCAGATCTGTGCCAATGGAATTAATCACTGGAACAGGGTGCCCAGGTAGGTTGTGGCTGCTCCATCCCTGAAAGTGTTCAAGGGCAGGTTGGATGGCTCTGTGGGCAACCTGGAGTGGTGAGGTGTCTCTGCCTGTGGGTCCCAAACCGTTCTGTGATCTTTCCAAGAGAAAGCAGACATCACAGACTGGTGTTCTGGCTCTGGAGCTCTCAAAAGGATTCCTGCACCAGCAGGTTAAAAGATGCCAAAGTGGAGACTCTTCTCCCTATTTTTGCTGCTTCTTCTTCGTGATGAAACTTCACATTATTGCATCATCTAACATTGGTTGTGGGAGCTCCTCTAGCTCTCCACAGGTCTCCTGACACACCTTATCCTTAATTGTAGTTTATTTATTTTGATGGTTTGGTTGTGGACTGGGACTGGTCCTGCTGGGTGTTGTACCAACACCTGTGGAAATGTGCCCAGCTCTCCCCGCTTGTGGCCAAAGAGTGAGGTGCCAGTGGCTGTGAGGAGGGTAAACAATGAGCAGCTGGTTCAGGCTCTGACAGGTGAGGTGTGTCGGGGTGCCATAGAGCAAGAAACATTCCAACAGGGCATCTAAAGGGAAGAGGAAGTGTCTTTACAGTCCTCACCACGTACCTGCACGGTGTTTGCTAGCGTGACAAAAGCACAAGGGTGACTGACCTTCTCGTGGACAATTCTGCAACAGCTCTGCCTTTGTGCAGCTTTGGAAAGATAAATGAAGGTTACTGATGCTGAACTTCCTGCTTGCAGCTGCAGAGCTGACTTTTATTGGTGGTGTGCGTATGAAATTAGGAAGACAAATGCTACAGTGGTGACTAAAACCTGCATCTGGGTTTGCTGAGTAGGAAATAACAGCCAATACAGGTTATTTATTATTATTAATCATTTAGGAGTCTGAACCAGGTTACTAAGGGGGACTGGAGTCATTGTTGCCTGGTGAATCCTGCATTTGCCTGGGGAGAAGGACCTGGGAGTCCTGGTGGATGTCTTGACCATGAGCCAGCAGTGTGCTCTTGAAGCCAGTGATCTCCTGGAGTGCGTTGAGTGTGGCCAGCAGGTTGGGAGAGGTTCTCCTCCCCCTCTATCCTGGTTAGGCTGTATCTGGAATACTGTGTCCAGTTCTGGGCTCTTTTCTGGGCTCCCCAATTCAAGAGAGATAAGAAACTACTGGAGAGAGTTGAGTTGAGGGCTGTAAAGATGATGGACAGGACATGAGCATCTCTCCTATGGGGAAAGGCTGAAAGATCTGGGGGTGTTTAGCCTGGAGAAGACTGAGAGGGGACTTGATCAATCTTTATCAATATCTGAAGGGTGTGTATCAAGAGGATTGGGCCAGAATCTACTCAGTGGTGACCAGTGACAGGACAAGCGGTAGCAGGCACAGATGGGAACGTGGGAAGCGTTACCTGAACGTGAGGGAAAGCTTATTCACTGTGACAGTGGCAGAGCCCTGGCACAGGTTCCCCACAGAGATTGTGAAGTCTCCTTCTCTGGAGAGCTTCACACTCCTCCTGGAGATGATCCTGTGCAACCTGCTCTTGGTGACTCTGCTCTAGCAGGGGGTTGAACTAGATGATCTCCAGAGGTCCCTTCCAACCCCCACCACTGTCAAGTCTGTGAAACTTGTGCCAGTAGCAGCTACACAGAGCTTCTTACCATAGGTAGCAGAGCGTAGGATGGGCGTGCAGGGAATTCAAGCCAGCTTTTCAATCTTGAAATAGTAACTACATTTTTTTCCCCCCCTAAAATAAAGCATTTAAAGCATCTGAGTTAAACGAGACCAAAATCAAATGAAGCCACTGTGCCTTTACAGGAGCTCCAAGCAGAGGGCTGTGCAGCTTGCTCTTCTTAATCACAGCAGCAGTTGTGACTCTGTGTTCAGGGGATAGTGCTGTCCCTCGGTGCTGTGACCAAACATGAAAAATAGCATCATTGTACGACGCCAAGAAGAGCAGCGTGAAGTGTTCATAAAAGGCTGATTCTGTGCTGCTCTTTGCTCCAAAAATACAGAACTGAGTCACAGTGAGTGGCGCCGGCGTTTCTGGCAGCACAAGGAGCGATCCTGAGCCTAGGTTTTATTTTTGGTAGCTTTGCTGTTCTGCTCCTGCTCAGTTCCCAGGGTTGAAACGCAGCAGAGAGAGTGCACAGGCCCCTGCATAGTTGCTCCAGTCTTTCTGTGAGAAAATGCAATGCTGCATGAACGTGCTGTGCTGCTGTAGCTGAACTTCCCCCACTGAGAAACCTGCCGCTAGATCCTGCCCGGCTCTTCCAGGATCTGACGTGCCACAGCAGCTATAGAAATGCCGGGGGAGGCTGGAATGACTTGCAGATTTGAACAGCTGTGGGGTGGCACAAGGGCTGGGAGAGGCAATGCACATGAGTGTGCTCCCTCCCCACCTGCAGGACTCAGCAGGTGATCATTGCCTTCTCTCCCTCTGCTCCGTGAGATCCCTTCCAGTCCCTAACATTCTGTGATCCCGTGACTTGTCTGCACAACGCCAGAGCCAGGAGTTGGAACGTGCCCACGTTACACACCCTGAGTGCTGCAAGTGCACATCCTGTTCCTTGTTGTAGGGTTTTCAGTTACAGGGGCTCATGCATTTTTAAAGACCTGAAGGCGTGTGGCTGGCATCTCCGAATGGCTGCGTCCTTCTCTGTACGACAGAAGCGTTTTCAAACGCTGTTATGCATTTGAGGAGGTCAAATCTCAAAGCTCCACCGAGCTGGTGGCTCTGCTTTGGTAGGTGCAGTACAAACCTCACTGAAATTCCCTGGCTGGGGGAGTTACGAACATAAAAAGGCCAGGGGCATCCTGGCTTGTATAACCAATAGTGTGGCCAGCAGGACTAGGGATGTAATTCTCCCCCTGTCCTGGGCACTGGGGAGGCCTCACCTCGAGTACTGGCTGAGTACTCTCAAGAAAGAGATTGAGGGGCTGGAGCAGGTCCAGAGGAGCAGTGAGGCTGGGGAAGGAGCTGGAGGCAAATTCTGATGAGGGGAGGCTGATGGAGCTGGGGTTGTTTAGCCTGGAGAAGAGATGTTACTGTGGTGTTTGTATAATCTGGAACACCTCAGCGATGGGGACAGGCCTGAGGGATGTGGAGCTGTTCAGCCTGGAGAAGAGATGACTCCAAGGAGATCTTCCAGCAGCCTTCCAGTAGCTGAATGGGGCTGCAGGAAAGCTGGAGAGGGACTTTTACAAGGGAATCTAGGGACAGGACAATCCTGCTGTTGGGGGAGGATTGGACTAGATCTTTCGAGGTCCCTTCCAATCAGTAATGATTCTATGACAAAGGGGATGGTTTCAGGCTAAGAGGGGAGAGATGTAAAGCAAATCTGAGGAAGAAATTTTATCCTGTGAGGATGCTGAGGCACTGAAACAGCTTGCCTGGGGAGGTTGTGGCTGCTCCATCCCTGAAGTGTTCAGGGCTGGATTGGATGGGGCTCTGGGCAACCCTCTGGAACTAGATCCAGAAGGCCCTTCCAACTCAAACCATTCTGTGATTATTTCTGGTGAGGAAATCTGGTTTTAGGTATCTGAGTTCAGACATTAATGTTTCAGTCTTATCTTTTACCTGCAGCCAGGCTCTTGTAAATGCCCCTTGTGTTGCTGCAATGCCAAGTATTTTAAATATCCCATGGAGTTGTTCAAGGAGGAACTTTGCCAGTACCATGCTCTTGAGATAATGATTTTTATCTCTCCTTTACAGCAACTTGCAAGCGGAGAGAGAGGCTTTGAGAACGTGGAGCTGGGTGTCATAGGAAAGAAGAAGAAAGTTCCAAGGAGGGTTATTCACTTTGCCAGTGGAGAAACAATGGAAGAATACAGCACAGATGAAGAGGAAGATGAGCAAGAGAAAAAAGACCTGTTGCCACCTGTAGATCCTGTAGGTATTTTAACTTGATAAATTGCTACTTCTGGGTTGCTGGTTAATTACCCACATTTTATACTTTTGTTTGTGTCACAAATCTGATTCAGTATTTAGTTTTAGGCAGTCTTTTAATGTGATCAGCACTAGGGACTAAGAGATGTTTGAAGAGTGTTCCTAGAGAATTTCTATCGTGGAACCCTCCTGTACTAAAACAGCGTTGAAATGGTTGTAATTTCTTAATGGTTCTGGTCTGTCCTCTCCAGCACTTCCCACTCTGACGTTTGCTTGCTGTCTCCTTGATTCATACTGTCCTCTAAAAAGCTGTCCAGGAAAGGCATTTTGTTGCCTTTATGGTTGGTGCCAGTGGAGGGTTGAGCCTGGAACTTGATGGAGACTGATTTTGGCATCACACCATCGTTTGGGAATCCCTAATTAAGGGCTGTTGTGGTTGAAACTCCCCGTTTACTGTGCAGGAGGAGGTGCTGCATTTATTTCTGTGCCTAGCCATCCTGGGAGAGCTTGGCTTTGGCAGAAGGGCTACAGCAAAGACTTTGGCTTCCTGCTCATTCTGTTGGGGAACAGTGGTGAACCATAAGGGCTTTGCTTTGGGGAAGGACTGTCCATCAGCTCTTTTTAACTTGCTCTGTGCAATGATCATATCTTGAAGAAAAAACTGGTTTGAGGACTGAGACTGTGGCAGTTCACCTGGGATTAGGGTTTCTGGTGACTTTGTTGTTCCTGGTGATTCACTGGTGAAGCTGTTGCATTTTACCCTGTCCAGAAGGATAGTGCCACTGTCTCCTTGCTAGGCAATCAGATAGTAACAGCCTGAGGGCAGGTATCTCAGTGCAAAACACCCCTGGAATCCAGAGGTTGAGAACAGATGTATTGTACCATGAGTTATGCTGCCCTGCTGGCTGTTGGGTGGGTTTTTCTCACTTACTGAGGTTCTACTCAAAGAAGTGCAAGAACTGTGAATCTCACGGAGCACCGGGCTGATGTTCAGGTACCTCCAGAGCTGGATCTGTTCCACATTATGCAGGTGGTGTCAGGTATCCATGGATGTGTCCTCTGCCTGTCTCAGCTGGACAAAATGATGTTGCTGACAGGGGTCTGGATCAATATTCAGTGGAATGGCTTTCCCACTGCAGATCTGGATCACTCCTGCACACTGTGATTCTGTTATTATTCCCAAGAGCTTTGGGTTAAAAAATGGGCTGGTGCCATTTGCTCTGCTTTTGTAAAGGACTGGTCAGTAGAGTAAGAGGAACTTGCCTTTCTTTCCTCTTCCATGAGGTCTCCAGCAGATCCCTCATGTTTGCCCCAGCTGGACTGTAGAAAGCACTCTGCAGGTGACTCTCTCAAGCAATGCAGTACCTGGATTAAAATTGCACATTAGGACTTCTCTGGGCAAAGGAGATTTATTTCTTGGACACGTTCCCTTACTGCTGGTTGGTGGTGGTGGTTCATTCTCCAAACCATCTCCTTTCTCCAGTTGGAATGTGTGTGAAGTGGCTTCTCTCCTTTGGCCTTTTGAGACACTTGAAAGAAAGTTGTGTTTTTGAGGGGACTGGCAAAGCCTCTCTTGGTGAGAATGAAGAAGTGTCTGGTTGGGTCCTGTCAGAAGGCAGAAGGTGCTGTGAAGCTAAAGTGCTCCTGACACACCGAACTGGATTTTAATTATGGTGGGGGAACAGTAGAGAAATAGAACCTCTGTGTCTGCCCAGCCTCAGATGTTCCCAAGGTTTATGTTACCACCTGGTAGAACACTCTGTGTTGGAGTTACTGTGTCACGTTGAAGCTCAGTCATGAGTGTCAGTCATGAAGCTTTCACTCATGAGTGTTCAGGGGGCTCCTGAAGCTTCTTGCTCGCAGCCGCCCTGCAGCCCCCAGCGTGTGTTGCCCACAGTGCAAACACTTCTCAGCCTCATGAAGGATTGTTCAGAGCCTTGTCAGTGCCACTCTTGGCACCTGTGGCCACAGGTTTTTCCAGCTCTTTCCTTCTTAACTGGACAAACTCGGAAATGATTGCCAGCCGAGCACGTCAGCAGCAAGCTGGAGGTGCTTTAGCAGAGGCAGGGGAGCAGCTGGGTTTGCTCACACTCCTACCTTGGCAGGACATTTTCCATCCCCACTGCCAAAAGCATAGAGCATCTGGCTGTGTTCAGCCTACCCGGCGCGGGTTTCTGGCTCGATGGATGATTTTGTGCTGCACTGGTGGCAGAGGCTCTGCTTGCACTCTTGCGTGCCACGATCATAGAGCTGTATGTACTCACACCCCTCGTGTTCTTGCAGACAACGCTCACGTGGGGACCCTACTTGTGGTTTCACATGCTGCGAGTTGCCACATCGACCCTGTCAGGTACTGTTTCATTTAATTCTTGGGTAAACAAATAATGGGGTGTTGAAAGTCACTTTGCCAGACTGTAAATTGCCTTGGGGAGCTGCTGGCTGTGCTTTCACCACTATGAATGAACCTGTGTTTGAAGCTGTGGAGATGGCCTCTCTTGCCTTAGGCACCTTTTGTTTTCCCTTTCAATCAGCAACTCTGGAGTGGAAGAACAAACACAAAATACCCATGTGATGAATATTTCCCCCTCGCCTTCCTCCCTCTTTTCTCCTACATGGGGATAGGGTGGTGTTGGCAAGGAGTGTATCAGCCTTCTGGAACCATTTTGTGGGATGTTCTCTGAAAGGAACCCTGTGTGGAGGAACTCAAGAGAGAGTTTCTATGAAGAAGACAACTCAAACTCCAGAACACGTGGAGCCCTGTGCTTTACAACAGACTTCTGAGGTTACAAAAGAAAACAAGACCATTGTCAGGAGTCTGTGTTGAAGTTTATTTGACCTGTGGACCTCATAAACATTTGCAGAGTTTGTTTGGTTGATCCAGTCTGCTCTTCCCAAGGTGTAAAGTGACCTTATTGGGTTTCTTTGCAAAGACTCTGGCGTTCCTGTCCCTCTGCACCTACTCTGAGTATGAAAAAAACTGCTGGCAGTCAGTAGTCTGGTCTGTTCATTAGCCTGCCCTTGTTTTTAGAAACTCTCTAACATACAGGGTAGTTCTCATCCTGTCTGTTCCTCACACACAAAGGTAGAAACACTGCTGTCAATTTCCTTAAGTGTTTCATGAACTAGAAGACGAGCTCTTCCTTTTCCCCGCCAGCGTTACCTCTCACATTTGTACTTTGAACTGGTGGTTTGTACAGAGCACTGGATTCCAGGATGGCTGTAACCTTGGGACTACTCACTGAAGCAGTCACTCGCAACCTTCTGACTTCTTTTCCCAGAAGATGACAACCCCTGTGCATCCTGGAGGCAGATTTGTAATCTGAAGTACTGTGTTCATGCTTGTTTTTACTCAAGAACCAGTGCTGTAGTCATCACCACAGTGAAGAGACAGACACAGGCTGCCCTGCTACATCCACTTCCCTGTTCACTACCTGCTTTGGCAAAGTCCTGCTGCTTGTAGCCTCTAGCTGGAAAACTGAGACAGCTGAGATCTAAATAATGTATGAATCCATTAGTGCTCAAGAGAGAACGCTGTTACTCTGCTCCTGACCTGGCACATGGACGTTCCAATGAATAGCCCTCTGGTGTGCTGGTGCCACGAGACTGAAGTGCCACTGCGGCTGCTGCTGGCTGCGAAGTTTTGTCTGATCTGAATTGTCAGCTCAAGCCCAGTTAAAGTCTTAAACTGTAACTGATCGTTTAAAATCAAACTGCACTTGAGCCTTTTCTTCTTGCATGAACCTCTCTTTACTTTTCAGTGTGTGACTTCCTTGGGGAAAAGATTGCGTCTGTCCTGGGGATAAGCACGCCCAAGTACCAGTACGCCATCGATGAGTACTACAGGATGAAGAGAGAGGTATGTGTGTGTGTGTGAGACAGGGCTCTGGCACTCCTGCCCCAGCTTACCTTCTCTGTTTAAAACAAAATGACATTTGTATTCCAGCATTAACATGAAGTTTTAGAACCTCTGTTTCACCTTAGGTCAGAGCATCATCCACTAGACTTTGGTCCATCTTTTGTCCAGCTTATCCATCAGCCGTTTCTCCCCAGCTCGTCTGTCTTGGAATTCGTAGCATCACAGAGTTGTTGAGGCTGGAAAAAACCTCTAAGGTCACCAAGCTCAGCCCATAACCTGACATCAGCACTGGGTCCTGACCACAGCTGCCCTTATTTCTCTCCTACAGTGCCTTTCATAGGACTGCTAAGGTTGGAAGGAAACTTAGAGATCATCTCCTCCATGCTATGCCCTGGGCAAGGATGTTTCAGACTTAGCAGGGTGAGGAGGAGCCATTACTGGAGGTGATAAATAAGTGGCTTCTAGGAATGTACTTTCCAGCTCTAAAACTTGCTCATAGAGTCATAGAAACATCCTGGCTGGAAAGGACCTCCAGGATCATCAAGTCCAGCCCTCACCCCAACAGTTCCCTAACCCCTAGACCATGGCCTCAAGTGGTCTAGCTACTAGTTTTTTTAAACACCTCCAGGGACGGGCACTCCACCACCTTCCTGGGCAGCCTGTTCCAGTGCCCAACCACTCAGTAGAGAACTTTTTCTTAAGATCCAATTTAAACCTCCCCTGATGCAACTTGAGGCCATTTCCCCTCAGCTGTGAGAGGAAACCAGCATCAACGTCTCTACAGTGTCCTTTCAGGTAGTTGTAGAAAGCAATGATGTCTCCCCTTAGCCTCCTCTTCCTCAAACTAAACAGCCCCAAAATGAGAGACTGTGTCTCTGCTGTCAACTAGTGACTGTTTCATAGTGGAAGAAACATCTTTGCCTCCCAGTAAGAACCGGTGTGACTTAAGTGGTGAATACAAGCGTGTGGATCTGGTTATCTCTGCTTTAGGAGGAAGAGGAGGAACAAGAAAACAGAATGTCAGAAGAAGCAGAAAGGCGGCATCAGGAACTGCAGAAGAACAGGGCACAAGCTGAAGCTCCTGTGCAGACAGACCAGCCTGAAGCAACAGCATCTACTTCATTTGTGAACGTGAACTTTGAACACGAGGGAGACGGCCAGTCCTTTGGGGAAGACAAACCGGATGGAGCTGCTGTCCCTCCTGAGGTGTAAAGGGCTGCATGATGTAGGAAATGGGAAGTGTCAGGTGTCACAATCTGGCTCTGAGAAGCAGGAGAAATAGGATTACACTCGTTTGGTGAAATAGAACTTGTTATTGATCAGGAGAGAGCGAGGCCGTGCGGGTCGGTCTGCCTGTCTGAGGAAGGCTGAGGCACTCTGCCAGCCGGTGCTTCAGTGACAATTGCACTACAAACACTTGGTCTGAAATGGAATGTGTGAGCTCAGTCCTGTGTAAAGCCTGTAAGAAAATGTCTTGTCTTGGAACCACTGTGTCTAACGGCCGAGGACGGCAGACACGCTGCCCTTTCCTGCTCCTGAGCACCCATTTCTGATTGCACATCGTTTGCGCCTCGGCTCTTGATGAGTAGATTGATAGGAACCAATGTCCTGTAACTCACAAGGCGTCTGATTTCCCCTATTTATTGTCGCTGTCGTGTGCATGGGTTTTGTTTCTGTTGTTGTTTAACAGGAGATGTTAGATTTAATGTTAACCAGATTTAAGGGTCCACTGACTTTTTGTTTGTTAATGCAAAAGAACTTGGAAGGAGGTTGTAAACACCCTCAAGAACTGATTAACAAGTACCAGCACTCCTGGGGGACAGCAGCGCTCAGCTGCTTCACGCAGTGCTGTGGCCACTGCACAACCAGCATCTGTGGGAGGTGGTCTCACTCAGAACCCAAGAACTAAGGGATCCACCTGCCCGAGCACCTCATGAACTCCAGACAGTCCTGGGAGGTTAACTGAAGTCTTGCTGAATTACACTGACTGCACCCGGCCTTGTGTGTGGTAGCAGCACAGAGCTCAGGAGGCTTGAGGACACAGATCTGAGCCAGCGGAGCTGATTGACCGACAGGATCACAGAACACTAGAAGGGAAGGGACCTCGAAATCACAGAACACTAGAAGGGAAGGGACCTCAAAAGATCATCCAGTCCAATCCCCTGCCACAGCAGGATCACCTAGATCTAGTTGCACAGGAACACATCCAGGCAGATTCATTTAATGTTCAGCTACCAGTCAGGACCTGGCACTGCAGATGTTTCTCCTGCCCTCTGGAATAGAAAGTAAGGAGAAATCACAAAACCAAACATCTGTTTCTAGGTGAGGTGCAGGGGTAGCAGAGCTTTCCAGGAGCCCCAAGAATAGTAGAGGAGGCTGTTTTACCGCAGTGATGCAGCTCGTACAAGGTATTAAATGGTTTTGTGACAATCAGATGTCTGTTCCCAGTCACTTTCTACAGAGGATTGCTGTAGAGAAAGGAGCTGAGAAGCTGCACTGGTGCCCATGTGAACCACTGCTGCTGGCCTTGAGAAACAAATTAAAAATAGCCTTCAGTGAAACTGGGTTGAGTATCATCAGATGTCCCTGGCCTGGGTGCCACCTCCAGCTAACTAGGGAGCCTGATCTGGCTTGAGTATCATCAGATGTCCCTGGCCTGGGTTGCCACCAGCAACTAACTGGAGAGCCTGATATGACATCAGAGGCCATGTAGCTTGGTAATTAGCTTCCAGAGATCAGTTACTTATTCAAGGCAAGGCTCTGCCTGAACTAGTGTCCTGCAGAGCACAAATCCCTTCTTGTCCCATCTGAGGATTCATCAGCTCTACTGTCTCTGCTCTGATAGTCTGTCCTTTGCCTCCTGGTGGTGACCAGTAAGGATGGTGCTGACAGCTGTGTGAAACACCTGCCAGGGAAAGCTTGCTTCAGCCCCAGTGTGTCAGGAGCTCTTACACTGTCTGCCATAGGAAGCCTCCCATGGCCCCAGGTATCCTGCCCAGCTGAGGGATGCTTTTGCTTTCCTGCCAAGAAATTGATGTCAGTCATGTTGGTTTTTTCCTTTCCCTTTATTCTGTGTTGTGTCAGAAACTCACTGCCTTGGGTTGAAACTTCTTTGTATCAAATCCTGTATTAACTCACTGTGCCTTAACTTAATCCTTCCTTCGGTTTTTGCAAACTGTATGAAAGTGGCTACTTTCACAGCAGTTTAATTTTTCTGTAAATGCATTAATTGGTTATTTTATATTTAATATAATTTTTGAACTCAAGGTCAGCTGTGGCTGTGTCCTTTGAAAGGTTGTGGTCTCTGAAGCGATGCCTGCACACAGGAGCATGGCCTGTTCACTTGGTTTCTGTTACAAAAATTTCTATTAAGGGGAAAATTTTTAGAATGAGGGTGGTAAGACACCAGCCCAGGTTGCCCAGAGAGGTGGCAGAATCATAGAGTTATCATGGCTACAAAGGACCTCCAGAATCATCAAGTCCAGCCCTCATCCCAGTAGATGGCCTCAAGTGCTCTAGCTACTCAGTCCAGGGATGGTGACTCCAACACCTCCCTTGGCAGCCTGTTCCAGTGCCCAACCACTCAATAAAGAACTTTTTCTTAAGATCCAACCTAAACCTCCCCTGACACAATTTCAGGCCATTTCCTATCATTAGGAATTTGGGAGAAGAGACCAACACCAGTCTCACTACAACCTACTTTGAGGTAGCTGTAGAGAGCAGTAAGGTCTCCTCTCAGCCTCCTCTTCTCTAGACTGAATAGCCCGTTTCCTCAGCTGCTCCTCACAAGGCCTGTTTGCCAGACCTCCCCCTCACTGCCCTTCTCTAGCACCTCTCTATGACCTCTAAGTCCTTCTGGTACTGTAGCACCCAAAACTGGACACAGTGCTCAAGGTGTGGTGTCAGAGTGCAGAGTACAGGGTAACCATCACCTCCCTGCTCCTGCTGCTTACCCTGTTCCTGATCCAGACCAGGGTGCCACTGACATTCTTGGCCACCTTGTCCCTCAATGTCCTCCTGATACTGTGGTGCCCAACACTGGACCCAGTACTCAAGATGCAGTCTTATGAGTGCAGAGAGTGGGGCACCATCACCTCCCTACTCCTGCTGGTTACACCATTCCTGATTCAGGCCAGGTTGCTGTTGGCCTTCTTGACTGCCTGGGCACCCTGCTGGCTCTTGTTCAGCCAGCTGTCAACCAACACCCCAGGTCCTTTTCTGCCAGGCAGCTCTCCAGTGCTATAGCACTGCTGGGTGTTGTGACTGAAGTGCACGACTCAGCACTTGGCTCTGTTAAACCTCATCCCACTGATGGCCTCAGCCCATCGCTCCACCTTGTCCAGATCCCTCTGCAGTGAAGCCCCATCCTAGTTTGGGCCTTTGAGCTCTGACTAACCAGATCAAGACTAACCAGGAGATGTCCCTGCTCACTGCAGGCGGGTTGGACTGGGTGAACTTGAAAAGCCCCTTCCAACCCAAAGCATTTGCTGAGTGGATACGGGCCAGTGCTGCAGGTGCCAAGCCCCACATCCTCAGTCTCTGAATAAACTCATGTTCTAGAACAGGGTATTCAGACAAAAACAGGACTTTATCCCTCTGTACCAAGTCCAAAAACATTTATTAAAAAAAAAATATCTGTTTTACCTCTCAAACAACACGGGCTTTCTGGTTTCAGAGGTTAGTTCTGCACCTCCTGTTCGTACCATGCTTTCTATTTTATGGGTGGCAGGGGAGGCAAAAGGCATCGATCCAGATGACAGATGTTTCCAGCTCCCAGCAGCTGGTGCCTCAGACAGAGATCGCTGTGGATACAGTCTGTCCCTCTCCGGAGTCACGTCTCATCGACATCGGCAGCGCCGTCATTATCGCTGGCCACAAGGACCTCTCTGTTCTCGTACGTCCAGAAGCCATTCAGATCAATCAGAATGCTGGTAACAGTGTCTCCTTGGCTGCTATTGATTAAGTCCTGAAGGGAGATTTTGTAAGGATCCTTAGGCTTCACCATATCAAAGATTTCATCCTATGAAAGGAAAGTCAAAATTAGGAGGAGGAAAAAAAAGCCCCACAGATTAATGAGCAGAATAATGGCTACTTTATACCTTAAATAGTAGGACCCTGGGTAACTAGTGTCACCACCCAGACGAACCAAACAAAGCCAGTCAGTCCCACATCATTTCAGATAAAAAAGCACAGTAACTGCCTGCAGATCAGGGCAGTGTGCTCAGTATCTCCAAGAAGAATCAACTTTTATGGAGAGGCTTTGGCCTCAAAAATGGCAATGAACTCAGTTTGCTTAGAAGAGAATCATGAAGTCATTTAGGTTGGAAAAGACCTTTAAGATTATCAAGTCCCACCACTAATCCAGCTGATCCAAGGCTACCACCAAACCCTGCTGTCCCTAAGCTCCAAATCTCCAAGACTGTGAAACACGGCCAGGGATGGTGGTTCAGCCCCCTCCCTGGGCAGCCTGTTCCAAGGCCTGAGGATCATTTTGATGTTTTTCTTCATGGCCAACCCAAATTTACCCTGGTGCCACTTCAGTCCATTTCCACTTGTCCTGCTACCGTGAGAAGAAACCAACTCCCACCTCTCTACACCCTCCTTTCAGGTAGTTGCAGACAGCAATAAGGTCTCCCCTCAGCCTATTCCCCTCTAGACAAACCAGCCCCAGCTCCCTCAGCTGCTCCTCACAAGGTTTGTTCTCCAGACCCTTGCCCAACCTTGCTGCCCTTCTCTGGGACTGGTATGAACCAAGTTAAACAGAAGCTCTTGTACTATTTTTTTCTTCATTGGTACTAAAACTGCTAGAATCACAGCACATTAGAGATTGGAAAGGACCTTGAAAGATCATCCAGTCCAATCCCCCTGCCACAGCAGGATCATCTAGATCAAGTCACACAGAACCATGGCCAGGTGGGTTTTAAATGTCTCCAGAGAAGGAGACTCCACAACACCCCTGTGCAGCCCCTTCCAGTGCTCTGTCACCCTCACTGTGAAGAAGTTCCTTCTCCTATTAATGTGGAACCTCCTACAGACTTTTTTAGTCACCAATCAACTCCTGCTTGAGGAATGATCCTGAACTGTAGAAGAGACACCCCAACTATCTCATCAGACGTAAGGCACGTGTTTAACAGGTACTTTGTAAGGAAATTTCTAGAACACTTGTGCCCAGATGCCTTACAGAGCAACTGCTCAATAGAAAAGACATTTTCAAACCTATGAGTAGGACAAGTTGGGCATCTCTACTACTCCACAAGTAAATACACAGCAGCAACAGCAGGCTGGAAGCGATGATGTAACGCGAGCGAATGAAGTGGTTACTCAAACAGTTCACACACAGCACTGCTGTCAGTGACACCAACCTTCACATCCTGGAATGACACTGGTTCCTGTCCGTGGATTTTCATTTGTTCCTGAATAGCCTAGAAAAAAGAGAAGAGTTGAGGGAAAGGCATCACTGACACCGTATGAAAGACTTTGTGCAAGTCTTAACAGCACCAAAAAAAACCTCTCTAAGTTTATTTTAAATCTATTCTGGGAGCAAAAAATACAGAAGGTGAAAACTGGAAGAGGCTTTTTGCAATCAATACACCCAGCGAAAAGCTCCACAGCTGTATGAGCCCAGCACTGCATTTCGTTATTTTCATCTCTTCTGCTGAATTTTAGGATTACAGTGGAAAATTAAAACCACGGGCAACAGCCAATTAGAACCATCGGAGGAGATTTTAACGGGTTATCACGAGGCAATTTCACAGCAATTTCAATTAATCAATAGAAATAAGTCTTCCTCTCCCAAAAGAAATCAGAACAATTCCACCTGCAGATCAAAATGTTGAAAACACCTTTTGAATTCTTTCCAAGTTTTGGAATTTATTCTTTAAAAAATATTTTCAACCTTCTCAGAAGTAGTTACCAGCCTCCCAGTGGGTGCTGGTAATTGCAAGTGATTCCCTGCGGGTCCACACGCAGCAGCACACAGGTTCGACCGCTGTAACCACAGCAAATGGCCACCCCGACTGCAGAGACTTACCCTAAAGAAGTAATTAAGGGAAAAGACATTCAGGTATCCTTTGTTCTCTATATCAAGCAGTTTGAAAATATATTGCAGAGCTGCGGGCTCCTTTCTGTTTTCTAATGCAAGCACAAAGTCCAGGTAGGTTTTATAGTCCTAAAAGTAGACACAATTCACGTTTATTACAGTCTTCACTCTAAATTGATTTTGCAAGCAGGAACTTTGTAATTGGCTGCTATTTCGTTGCAGGGGATCAAGTCTGTTTTTCTGAAAAAGACAACGTGGAACAGAAAGTGGCTGCTACCAGCACCAAGAGCAGGAAAGTTAGTTTTGAAGGGCTGCTGGTGACAGGAAATCCTGTTACATTAGAGGCAGAATATAGGATTCCAAGCATAAAAGCAAATTAAACTTGCTGTATCTATACTTCAAAGCAATGTTTAATACCTCTGTAGTGTTCTGAACTACCCAACTGGTGAAGAAAAGCCATCCAAGACATTTTCACTGCCTCAAATTAAAAGCCCAGTGGCATCACACCTACCATTACCTAATGGTGAACTGTATGGCCAGTTAAAATAGATCATCACAGAACGTTAGGGATTGGAAGGGACCTCAAAAGATCACCCAGTCCAGTTACCATGCAGATGGGGTGCTGGACAGGCTGGAAAAATGGGAGTTCAACAGAGGGAATGAAAAAATCCTGTATCTGGGGAGGCATACTCCCACACACCAGTACATGCTGGGGGCTGACCAGTTCAGAAAGCAGCTTTACACAGCTGGGCAACAAATCCGAGTGCTCACCAGCAATGTGCCCTTGCAGCAAAGGCTGCTGACAGCATCCTGAGCTCTGTTAAGAAGAGCTTAGCTGGCAAGTTGAGGAAAGTGATCCTTCTAACCAGTGCTGAGTAGTGGAGACCGTAGCTGAACGCTGGGTCCTGTTCTGCTGGCCCCATAAAAAGACAGGAATTTACTGCAGCCATTCCAGCAAAGGGCTTTGAGGAGGATCCCTCCCGACCTCAGTGATTCTGTGGTTCTAGAAGCTGCTAAGGAAGCAGAAGGGCTCTATAGTGAATTTGAAGTTTATCAGGCTTCTGAACGCAGACAAGAGCAGCAATGCGTTAAGTAAAGCTTTCAAAGAAGTTGTTGCTTTACCTAATTTAATTAAATTAATACTTTTCTATTTTAACTGATTTCCTCACAGCTATGGAAAGCTTACAACAAACCCCACTGCTGTCTTCACGCAGAGGTGAAGAGGTTAGCTAACTCACGCTAGATCTGAGCTGTTCTTAATTTCAAAAACACCAATTATGAGACATGTCCCATCTTGGGAAGGCAAAGCTTCTGCACTGTGAACAAGGTGGAAGCATGGGGTTACCATTTCACCATCGTAAGTTAAGCATTCCTGAAAGACTCGATCCAGAAATATGTTGGTCAGAGTCCCTGTCCCATAGCGGGACAGCTCTTCTTTGCTGAGCATGCCGTTGTGATCTTTGTCGAGGTTTAAGTACTGGCCTAGGGAGGAGATATAAAGGACAAACCATAAGATACCTGTATCAGCAAGGAATCAGAGAAAGAAACAGTAATATTCATAGATCATTACACAAGAGCACGGAACATGGTGGTGAGGGAGGTGTTCATAGTCCTGCTCTAAAGTAGTGGCTGGAGAGCAAAGGGCGTGTGCGTGGAGAGAGGAGCAGAAGGCTGAGAGTGTGTTGTTTTAAATGGCTCTGCTGTGGGCACGAAGAGATGGATGGAAAAGCATCAACAGAACAGTTAGAAGGTTACAGAGAAGTCCTGTGACGTGTGCAACAAGCACAAAGTGGGAAGAGGATAAAAGCAGAGTAAAGAAGCAACACTGTGAAGAAGGTCATGAAGACACACTGAAAGGATCACAGAACGTTAGGGAAAGACATAACAGGAGGTGCAAAGACATAACAGGAGGATTTAGAGAGATGAAATCAGAGGAAAAACAACACTAAGAATGTGACTACTCAATACAAGGCAGTGAAAATACAAAAAGGCACAAATGTTATTCATGTATAAAAGAACCTACCATAAACCCTTAATGCAGAGGGAGCAGAAAACCAGTTTGTCTCCTGACTTTCTTTCGAAAGTTCTTCATCCCTTAACTAAATGAAACATAAAGTTAGAATTCAGACAGAGTAAACTGAAACGCAAGAGTATATACTAGGAGTGCTTTACCTCCAGGAGGTCATCCAGGAAGCTGCAAGCTAAAATATCCTGAATCTTTATCTTCCCTGCAGCAAGAAAAGGAAAACACATTTTAACAGTCACCCAGGCAATGCACCCATTTCAATGCTTCTACTTAAGAAAGAAGTATTCTGAGCAGAATTTTAAAAGTGCCTTTTAAAAAGACCAAATCCAAACAAAAAGAGCTTCTATCATCAAGGACAAGGCTGTAACTTAAGAGATGAAATAAGTTTGCAGATGACTGAATAAAATGAGGAGTTATCCTGAAGCCTTGAAAGACAGAAAAGCAGGTAAAATACTACAGATGTTCATCGTCAACTCAACATGGAAAACAGAAAACACAAACAAAGCAAGCTGAAGACACCTGTTGGAATAACAGAGTCTCCTAAATGCTGTGGTACGTCTTCATCTTCAGAAACCAGAGATGTGACACAAAGCTGAGGCCAGCAGAACACACAACAGCTGGCAGAGCTTTGCCTGGTGCACAGACACTGCACCCAGAGCTGTGTGAAGTAACGACGGTGTAACTTCACTGCCCCTCTCTGTGTGCTTGTGATGTGCTCTGCCAGAGGCTGCTGCCCACACAACTCTGATGTTGTCCAAGGGAGCAACAGCTGTAATAAGGAATTGCAGCTGTAACTGCAAACCTTCCCAAACAGTCACGAGGAGACGGATGTCACAAGGACCCCTGAGCATTTCCAGAGCTCTCTAGCTATTCTGTTGAACAGTTCTCCTAGTTGTTGTGTTTGCTACTCACATAGAATCACTAGAGATTGGAAGGGACCTCGAAAGATTATCCAGTCCAATCTTCCTGACACAGCAGGATCACCTAGACCAGGTCACACAGGAACATGTCCAGGTGGGTTTTAAACATCTCCAGACAAGGACACTCCACAACCCCCTGGGCAGCCTGTTCCAGTGCTCTGTCACCCTCACCGGGAAGAAGTTCCTTCTCATATTGATGTGGGACCTCCTATGTTCACCCCAAGCACTTAACTCATTACTTGTAGATTATTAGACCCACATAAAGACTCATGGTCATCAGTAGAGATTAACCCTCAAAAAACAAGAGTGTTGAACAAAGGCACCTACATATTCCTTTGCAAAGACCAGTAGTCCTGGTGGAAACCATTTTGAAAGTGAAAATACTCCCACATATTTAGTATTTTGAAAACATGGACCTGCCTGTTCTGAGAGGATCCAGAAAGAAGAAGAACTTTCTAACTGCCGTGCAGACATAGAAGGAGTAGAAGGATTTTTCTAAACCATCCAGTTGTGGCAACGTAGGGATGAGTTCCAAAATGTAGTTTTCTAAATCCTGCAGAATGTTAAGGAAGAAAAGCTTTAAACACTACCAACTGCTGCACGTTTGACACGTTGCCCCCGGCTTTCAAGTACATTCCTACTACATCTAGTGAAACACTAATGACATGAAACCTTGTACCTACAGTCTCTTTCCAGAGGACTAACCAGATGCTAAAAGGACGAGCACCACTCTCACCACCAAATCTCTAGAGCAGAGGCTGCTATTTATCCCAACAAGCACACCCACCTCAGATCTAGATTATGATCTGAATTTTGATGGGATATGATGAGAACTGGAGCCTTCCTGATGCTGCGTCATTTGTGTAACGACGATTAAGTGAATCGAGCATTTACTTACTGATTCTCTGAGGTAGCCCTGTCCTGCCACATCATACAGGCTGAGACCTATTCTCGTCTGGTGAAGCCACACTGTAAAACAGAAACCAGCATTACTCAGACAATCCACAGCACAATGTGCTTGAGGCCTTCATTAAAGCACAGGAACAGAGATGGAGGACACATTCCTAATTATTCACCAGCTCCATGTTAAATTTACCTTCCATTTTATGAAGAAACAGTTCAAGTTCCTCTTAAAGAAATACAAGTGGTGCTTCACATTAGCATTCATCTCTTCAAGGGGTTTGTCAAACAGCCCTAGCTGATGATGGAGTTTTTACAGCAAGGCTGTTTCTTTGCTGGCTGAAGTTTAAGCCCATCACACACCCTAAGGTGATTCAAGAGACTGTCACCAGGCTTGACTTGTTTGGCAAACCCAACTGACTCAGCCACCTTTCCTGCTGAAGGGAGAGTGTTACTGGAGGCAGACAGCACTTTGGGAAGTTCCTGCAGGAACCTTTTCTTCCTTTAATACCTGGCCTGGTCTTTAGCCCTCACAGGGAACCCTGTACAACAGACAAGAGAAGCAGTCCTGGCTACTGCACAGGTAGCTAAGCTAGGCCAACCTTATGAGGCAAATTCACACCTTAAGCCAACAAAACCAAGAGTCCTTAACTGACCCAAGAGGGACTCAAAATGAACACTGCGATGGGACTTTCTGTAGGCCACAGCCTGAAAACAAAATCTGATGAGATGGCACGTGCCAGAAAGCTCTTGATTTTGGCTGGCTGGGTGTTTTGAGGAGCTCTGATGATTGTTGTGTCCCTCCAGGAGGTCTTTTTGAAATGCCTAAGCTTTCCACACAAATCTTTTACCCAGCAGCTTTTGTGGGAGCTCACCTCACCACCTAGTATCACTGACTGTCTTTTCACAGAGCTGCCTGAATACAGGAAATTAGAAGGGCAATACATACAACAAGCAAACCATGGACATCTGTAGCTGGAAGAAGAGGTGGAATTCAGTGGTGGGGTGAGTTCCCACCTCCTAAGAACCAGGAAAAAAAAATCCCAAGCCTCCAGGAAAACAGCATTAGCAATCAAGGGGTAGATCTCTCTGCTGTTGAAGAGAACAGCAGGTGATGAATAGAGCTTAGAAAATAAAACAACTCCTCATTAACACAGAATAAAAGCATCAACTAACCTTTTCGCATGACATAATTGAAGAACTGCATGATTGAAATCCTCCCGTAAGGATCGTTATGGAGTAATTTAGCAAAGATTTTAGCTGTGAAGAACTGCCTGCAAAACAGAAATACACAAGCTGCTTCTCCGTGTCCACACGACCGATCTGGTTAGAACATCCAAACCTTACAGATGCTTAGTTTAAAATGCTGTTCCATCAAGGTATTCTCTATTCAAACATGTCCACGTGCTTCAGTACAGCCACCAAGCGAGATCCTACCAAGTAACAATGGTGAACTCAATAAAAAGCAGCTCCTGTTGCTGCTCTTGAGACTCTTCAGAGATGTGGGAGTTGCAAGAGGTTTCATTCCATTTTTCTCTTTAGTACAAGGCATGTGGCAGCTTCCAACCTTCTACAATGATGTCAACATAAAAGGAACTGCCAGTAGAATCAAAGAATCATCACAGCTGGAAAGGACTTCCAGGATCATCAAGTCCAGCCCTCATCCCAACATCTTAACCTCTAGACCATTGCCTCACGTGCTCTGGGTACTCAGTTTTTAAACACCTCCAAGGATGGTGACTCCACCACCTCCCTGAAAGTGCTCACACCTAACGTGCCTCTGCCCAAACTCAATCACAAAGCTCTGTGCACAACAGCCACCTCCAACAGGAGCATTTGATTTTCACCTTATGCTGCACACAGAACATCCTGTAGGACGTTTCCCATCAGAAGATGGGAAGGCTTGGCAATACCACTGGTGATGTTACTGCCTCTACAAATACAAAATGTGCTGTTTACTGGCCACTAACAGCATAACATTGCTCCTGCTGGGAAGAATTTCTTCAAAAGGACACAGTGCCCCCAACTTGCTAGTATTTCTATCACCTCTGTGCCCTCAGAGGTGCAGGGCAATACATCTTTGTGAGGCTGCAGAGCAACTAGTTCATCAGTAACGACATGATTTTATCGTGCTGTTAACCCATTTCCATCTATTTTTGCAACCAAAAGTGCAGCAGCAGTCGTGTTTAGCCAAAGTAAGCGTATGCACGACAAGAGAGCCTTACTTGCATTTAGGCCCAGCTTTTTCCCCAACCTTCAAGAAGTTCTCATAGTTGATCATTGCTTCTTCCCCAATCATCGGTGATGTCTGATGTTTGTCCAGCAGAAACCACAGATTCTAAAAAGGCATTTATGTTTGGTTAAGGAGGCATCTCTCTAGAGACGTCAAAGTACTTAACACAGAGCACCCAAGAAACGCAGCAAAACACATGCTGTTGTTGCAAGGTTATCTCAGTCAGCCTGTACAGTTCATCCAGAAGGGCAAGAGATGTTCTTGCTACTCTAAACTGGTCTTAAACACGCACAGAGGCACACACACTCTCACTCACTCAGATTTTTAAGGTCACGTTCCTTTAGCCTTTGCACTGCAGCAAAACCAACCATATTTGGAATCTCTCTCAGACAGAGTTTATGTCTTCTTCTGGCTCATTAGGGAAACTGTCAGAATGTGCTGGAAAACCAGAAGCCCTTGGTCTTGCTCTTACAAACATCGCAATGAGGAAGCTTTACACCACTGCCATCCCAAGACTGCTGTGTTTCAGCTTTAGCAGCTTACTGCAAGGTTCTGTGGACAATCAAGAGGCAATCCCTGCAGAAAGAGTTGTTGGAAGCCAATTCAAGGCACACAGGAAACATTTTCTTACCTGCAGCTCTTCATTATCCAACAGCTCTCTACTTTTTCTCTGCAGAAAAACTGCTCTGGATTCTTCTCTTAATTTCTGGAGCAAGATTTCATCTTCAGCTGGCAGCTGGAAACAGTGTGGCATGTAAGGTTTCTGTACAGCAATATCATTCCAAAACTACACTCTAGCAAGTAATCCTAGGTGGTCCTGACTCACACACCCTGATGGTGCTGTCTGAAATGATTATTTAAAGCACTGTTCAAGAGATGAAGACAGACCTCATACCGGGTAACCCATCCAGTAAGCACTCTCCCTCTCAGTTTTTACTCAGGAGAAAGCAGCACTTCCTATTTTGTGGTAAGCCTGACTCTAGACATGTGAATATCTAACAGACAGCTGTTTTGGCCAGCAAAACAGGTGGAAAAGCATTTAGTGTGAAAGTTCTCTTGATGTTTACATGCAAAACCACACAGTGCTACCAGAACTTGGATGGTTGTGCATGGTTCAGCATCAGCTGAAACATGGGTACTTAAGAACTTCACTAGCAAAAACTCATGATCCTAAGGAATACAAGAGGTTAGATGGCAGGTGAACAGCCAAGGAGACAAGGGCCAGCAAGATCTAGGCATAGAACTCAAGCTCTCATATGCCCCCATCCCAATCTGATTCGTCTCACCTGAGTTGCTGGACCATGCATTTCTGCTGGGTGGTGAACAAGAGACCTATTTGTAACCCACAAGACTAATGACCCACCAGTTTCATACAGCAGCATCCCATTGAGTTTAAAGAGAAACAGAAGGATTTGTATTCATGATGATGATATGTTAAAATGAGAATCTATCTGAAAGAGGACTCCCTATCATTAGTGAGCAATCGGGTCTTCTGCCCGATTAAGCTTGGAGAAGAGGAGACTGAGGGGTGACCTCATTAATGTCTACAAATATTTGAGGGGTGGGTGTCAGGAGGATGGCACTGGGCTGTTCTCGGTGTCATGTAGTGATAGGACAAGGGGCAATGGTTGTAAGCTGGAACATAGGAGGTTCCACATCAACCTGAGAAGGAACTTCTTCACAGTGAGGGTGACGGAGCACTGGAACAGGCTGCCCAGGGAGGTTGTGGAGTCTCCTTCTCTGGAGATGTTCAAGACCCGACTGGACAGGTTCCTGTGTGACTTGGTTTAGGTGATCCTGCTGTTGCAGGCGGATTGGACTAGATGATCTTTCGAGGTCCCTTCCGATCCGTAATGATTCTATGATTAACAAACTGTTTCATGGCTCTTGAGATGCTTCATAGAATCACAGAATGGCCAAGGTTGGAAGGGACCATAAAGATCATCTAGTTCCAACACCCCTGCACAGAGAGGGACACCCTCACTAGAGCAGGTTACTCAGGGCCCAGCCAGCCTGGCCTTCAACACTGCCAGGGATGGGGCAGCCACAACTTCCTTGGGCAACCTGTTCCAGCATCTCAGCACCCTCACAGCAAAGAACGTTCCTCATATCCAACCTCAGTCTCCCCTCTTCAAGTCTGTAACCCTTTCCCCTTGACCTCTTGCTATGCACTTGTGTAAAAAGCCCTCCCCCAGCTTTCTTGTTGGCCTCTTCAGATATTGGAAAGCTGCTAGAAAGTCACCTTGGAGCCTCCTCTTCTCTAGGCTGAGCAACCCCAGATTACCCAGCCTGTCCTCACAAGCAAAGTGCTCCAGCCCTCTGATCATTTGAGTTGCTCTTCTCTGAACACCTTCCAGGAGCTCTATGTCCTTCTGATGTTGGGGGCTCCACAACTGGACACAGTACTACAGGCAGGGTCTCAGCAGTGCAGAGTAGAGGGAGAGAATCACCTCCCTCGATCAAATGTCACTGCTTCTTTTGATGCAGCCCAGGACACAGTTACCTTTCTGGGCTGCAAGCACACACTGATGGCTCCTGTTAAACTTCTGGTCCATCACCACCCCCTAAGTCCTTCTTTCTGAGGGCTGTCCTGAACCCTTTCTCCTCAAAGTCTGTATTTGTGCACGGGATGGCCTGGACCCTCGTGCAGAACCTTGCCAGCCAAGGTCCCTCTGGATGGCCTCCCTTCCCTCCAGTGTGTTGACTTCACCACACAGTCCGGTGTCATCGCAGAATTATATGAAACTGCTGAAACCCATGTACAAAAAAGATTATGCTTTGCAATTAAGTCTACTTAATCTTCTGGAGCCAAAATGTCCCTCTGAAAAAGCACAACTCTCTCTCTAACACAGAATAACATCTTGTTGATCTGGATATCTCACTTACCCTGTAGTAAAATCGTGGTATGTTCATATACGACACACTGCTGCTTTTCCTCCCTCCTTTCCATTCCATGTAGTATTTTGTGAACAATTCCATTTCTTCATCTTTTAGCTCTTGTTCGCTCTTTTTGGCTGGTTAACACAGGAAAGAGTTTTAGTGTTGTCCTCCTGTTTGAATGTTATGAGGAGCTTGAACAAAAGGAGCTCACACCAACTCTTACAGAGCAACACTAACACAAATACCAGGTGTAAATGACTAAAGCACAGGCTGATTAATATGATTCTATGACTCTAATAAAGAGCCTTATGGGTTGGAAAAAACCTCCAAGATCATCAAGTCCAACCATCAATCCTCACCCTGCCCACTAAGTCATGTTTACAAGCATCATACACATATTTATTGAACCCCTTCAGGGATGGGGCTCCACTATCTCCCTGAGCTGCCTGTTCTGACGACTCTGTCAGGGAAGACATTTTCCCCAATGTCCAATATAAACCTCTCCTGACACAACTTGAGACCGTTCGCTCTCATTGTTGGGATAAGGGCCCAACACGCTCCTCACTATGAGTTATGGTGGTATTCTCAGGTACCTCTTTTCTCAAAAAGGAGCATAAACTCCCTTTTCTCTCAGTGACATCAGAGACATCACCACAAACCTGCACAAGTGCCCTGGGTTGCTCAGGAACAGTGTGAGCAGCCAAAGCTGCCACAAGCGTCCATCCTACAGACCGGCCTTTGGGGCACCAAGGCCCACACGGCTCCCTGCCTTCCTCCGCCCGCCCCTGCTGTCACCGACCACTAAATTCAGCGTGTTTCCCCGCAGAACCCGCTCCGCCAGGCCTCACCCCGCACCCTTCATCCCCCACAGAGTCCTCGTCCCCCCGGGGCACTTACGGGCGCGGCAGGCGGCCAGGCGGCCCCTCAGGCTCCGTTTCCAGTCCATGGCCCATGCCCGCCTTCCCTTCCCTGACCCGTGCCCGCAGCCAATATGACGGAGCCGCCCTCACAGGTCGCGCGGCATCATGCGCCGCCACTGGCTGCAACGGCAACGGCACGCGGCGGCGCTTCCGGGGGTGGCGCGGAGGGGGAAGCGCGTGGAGCTCCAGCGAGCTGCCCGCCCCGCGGCCGCCCCTCTGCCGGCACCGCCGATCCGCACACGGCACCGGAGCGACGTGAGAAGCGGTGAGGCCCGTCCCGGAGCGGTGAGGGAGGGGCCCGGCGCCGAGAACGCCCTTTATTCTGTTCTGTGGCGGGATAAGGGGGCAAAGGAAGAGGAGGGAGGGCAGGGAGCAGCTTCCCAGCAGGTAGCGCGCGATGGAGGGCGGGGCGCAGCGCGCGCCGGGAGATGGAGTTTGGGGGGGGGGG
>VXBP01001762.1:439837-483747 GCA_013400115.1 Rhinopomastus cyanomelas | reverse complement strand
GGTTAGCAGATCAAGAGATGTTCTTCTCCCCCTCTACTCTGCCCTGGTGAGACCACATCTGGAGTATTGTGTCCAGTTCTGGGCCACTCAGTTCAAGAGGGACGTGGAGCTGCTAGAGGGAGTCCAGTGTAGAGCAATGAGGATGATGAAGGAAGTGGAGCACCTCCCTTATGAGGAGAGGCTGAGGGAGCTGGGTCTCTTTAGCTTGGAGAAGAGGAGACTGAGGGTTGACCTCACTGATGTTTATAAATATGTGAAGGGTGGGTGTCAGGAGGATGGAGCCAGGCTTTTCTAAGTGTCATCTAGTGATAGGACAAGGGGCAGTGGTTGTAAGCTGGAACATAGGAGATTCCACATAAAAATGAGGAGGTTGCCCAGGGAGGCTGTGGTTGCTCCATTCCTGAAACTGTTCAAGGCCAGGCTGGATGGGACTCTGAGCACCCTGGTCTGGTGAGAGGTCTTTCTGACCAAGGCATGGGGTGGGGGCTGGATAATCTCTGAGGTTGCTTCAAACCCAAACCATTCTATGATTTTATGAAATGTAGGTATGACAGGAAAACATAGAACAGGTTGTGATGCTGTTTATATTTTTTAGGAAACGTTCTGTTTTGACTTGGATGAAGACAGGAAGAAAAACACCCACTCTATTTGCCGAGCTGTATCAGAGTTGCCTGTCTGCATACAGCATGCTCCATGGTCATCTTTACTGTTACCAGCAAAGAAATTACCTTTGCAAAACTGCAAAGTATCTAATCTAGAAGGAAGGATGCACTCGTTTTGGATTCATGTTCATGGAGTTTAAGAGACTGTTTTTCGTGATAAAAACATTTTGCTGATGTGAGAGGCAGAAAGGACTCTCAGAACAAGCATTTTTGAAACTGAAGCTTATGCAGTTTTTATAAAAAACATCCCCATGCAAACTGCATTTTCTGTGGTATAATTTTGTTAGATACAGAGTTAATTTCTTCTTGCGATGGCACTCTTTTCTCGAACCAGTCAACAGGGTTTTCAGGCTTTGCTATGGAAATGTCATACCTTCTGGTCCATTTCAAGATGCCAACAACTGTTTGCTCTCTCCTTCAGCATCCCAAGTAGGGAAAAGATTAGCTGTTGCAGTTTTATGACGTCTTCCAGCACTGCATTACCAGTGAATCCCAAAGGAACAGATGTCTTTCCTGATAAGAAAAGATCTGAAATTGGTAATGATGAAGAAGGAGGATGGGATGAAGAGACTAAAGAAATACCTGAAGGGAAACTCAAATTTTCTTCCTCTGATGGAGCTCTGAAGAAACAGTTAACAGGTTGCATTGTGTCAAGGAATACGTTTACCCCTCTACTGCCTCTAGACAGGCCTTTGCAAGCTGAAGAATGGAACAGTCTGAGGGAGGGCTTTCAGTCGTCTCGCACGTTTGAAGAAGTGATGCTTGACCGTATGGTCAGGCACAACAGCCCCATCGAGGTGGCTAAGTCCCTGCTGACCTACGTGGCAAAGAGCAACGGTGAAATTACGTACCCGTTGTTGATCAAATATCTGAAGCTGTGCGTGAGACAGGGGCAGACTTCAGAAATTCGTGATCTGTATGATATCATGAAATCCAGATTTAAGAAGTTAGAAATTACGGCTTACACCCTTTTTATCAGGGGGCTGAGTGATTCAGATCAATGGAGAATGGCTTTGACTCTCTTGGAAGAGTTAAAGACTGTTACGGTTCCCGTACGGTCAAACTATCAGCACTGTATCAGAGCAGCCGGCCGTCACCAAGAGGTGAACCTCGCCTTTGAACTTTACCGTGAAATGTTGACTAAGGATTTGGTCCCAAGCTTGGATGTCCTGCAGGTCCTTTTCGACATCAGCAGGGGTATGAAAGATGCTGAGTTACAAAAAGAGCTGTTTGGTATCCTTTTATATTTTAGAGAGAACCAAATACACCCTCACAAAACATTTATGGAGAGTATAAAGTTGTGGTTTGAAAGGTAAGTAATGTTTCGCTAGCAAGCTGCGTCCACTTCACAAGGATGGGATTCAGATTGTTCCACAGATCAGATCTAAATCTCATTGTGATTGTTGCTTCTCTGTGAGAAACTGTTACATAAAGATGAATTTTAAGTTTCCTTTTAAATTACTGTAAAATTCTAACTGATTTTACCTTTTCTTGAAAGATTTTTCCTGCAAATATTCCTTGGTATAGAAAGTGGGAAATTGTGATGGGTTGTGACTGTCCAAAATACCCAACTTCATCTTTTTCTGGAGTCAAAATAAGGAAGGTCTGAGGGTTTTTCTTACAATCTTTTGGACTGCAGAAGTAGTAAGTTATTTGAAAATGAGACAATTTCTCTCTTGAAAGGAAAGAGGCAGCAAGTTTAGCTGAAGTGGAAATTAAATTTTGACTTGGTGCAGATAAATAGGAGTGGGAAAATCCTAACTGGAGGACAATAATTTTAGGAGGGTAACAATCTTAATAGGAGGGGAACAATCGTAATAGGAGAGGAATAATCTTAATAGATGGCTGTTTTAGCACAATGTTTAGCTGTAGCCTTTGGTTTATGTGAGCTACACATCCATTTCACAAGTTCCTCCCTGGATGGCACAGTGTGTCCATGGGAATCGTTAATTCTGTGTTAGAACAATTCCTGAGAGACTGTGGTAGAAAACTTGGGTTTTAAGGTCAACGTTGGCTGCTTCCCTATGTCTTGCTACAGTGTTCTAAACATGAAAAAGAACGAAAGTCGATAGTAGAGGAATGAAAGTAGGCTGCTGGTGATCCCTTCTGGCTTTTTATCTGTGAACCTGTGCAAAATGCTGTTTTACCCGTCTGTTCCAATTGCTAGTGTGGAACTGGGATGTGCTGGTGCTTGAAAAAAAGCATTTACTTGGAGTTTCCCAAAAGAATTCAGTGTAGTGACTTGTAGCACTGTTGGTCTTGTTTAAATGATGCAGCATAAACTGGAGTGGTCGGTGTTGTTAGTCCTCTGCATGGTGTTAAATACTGGTGCTTTATATACTATTTACAGGTGTTGCTCAATTATTTATGAATATTTGTTTGCTTTCTTTGCTGAGGAAATGTTCTTTTTTTTCCCAAATGTTGACCAAAATAGAATAATTCTTTATCTGTAATTCATCTGTTGTTAAATAAGAATCTAATGGTTTTTTTCCTCTATATATCAGTATACCAGGAGGGAAATGGACAGGACACCTGACCAACATCAAAGACAGGTAGATGCAGCAGTCTGTTGAAGAGTGGTTCACTGTCTTGATAATTCTATTAACTGTTCTTTCATAGATATAAAAAATTGCTTTCCTTATATGATAAAGCTTTTTAATCCCTGAGACTTTGAACCTTTGTTGTGTATGTGGGATTTCACAAACACTGGTTTCTCATGCGTTAAACAAGACCCAACAGGCTCGTTTGGAAAGTAACTATGATAAGCAGAGTTTTAAAATTGTGAAGATGGTTGTCTTGGTTTGGGGGCAGCTTGTTATCTTCCTGTCTGTAAACAAACTCTGGTGCATAGTTTGAGAGCTAAACTAACTTAGATCCCCTCATGCTTTATCAGGGATTAAGAGTCTGTGAACAATGTGGTGGCAAGATGCTATACAGTCATTATTTTGCAATTAGTGTATGAACTCTCAATGCCTAAATAAATGCTGATAAATATTTAAATACTCCTTTTCCCCTCATGCTCTCATGTAGAGTTTTAGTCCTATATCCACAAATTTCTCTACAGTTAAGTGTTTGATCCTGATGATACCTCTAAACCACATAAAAATATTTCAAGTAATTTAGTAGGTTTGGGATGAATCCCAGAAAGGGTACAACTAATTTTCTAATGGTTGTACTGCTGTGGAGTTCTTGTAAAGACTTGTGTTCACACAAAAGCACTCAATAAATTTGTAAAATGTAAGGTTTTTAATATTTAAAAGCTTTTATCCTTTTATTTTCTTATTTCACTGTTATTACAGCGGACACTGTGCAGTTTGCAACCATCAGCTGGAGGATAGTAACCTGACTGAAGAAGAGTATAATAATCTCAGTGAAAGAATAATAAAGGACGTGATACATGGATCTGACATTTTTATAAAGACAAACCCAAAGGTAGGTCTTGCATGTCCTTCACTAGGAGGGTGATACACAGTTAATGTTCAGATACTTTTAAAACTGTCACAGGTATTTGTTGTTCTTTGCTTTAAACACTAGTGGGTCATTAGATACTCAAATAGTCTCTGTATCTTTTTCAGTTGTATTTATAAAATGGGTCTAAATCTCAACCTATTTCATATTATCCTTATATTTTCAGTCAGCTGTTAATGAATATTGAAATAATTAATAGGCAGGTTTTTTACATTAGAACATGTGAAAGGCCTGGGAGTCTTAATCCTTCAAAAGCTAAATGTTAATAAACTAACAAACCCCATAAACTAGAACCAGTTAAGACATCTGGCATTTTGACCTTGCAAAAACATGGAAGTCCTCACGTTTCTGAAGTTCACTCTCTTAAATTTATGTGCTGGGTATTTCATTTTTTCAGCTGGGCAGCTCCTTTCCAGAAACACTAATGAACCAATTACCATTGTATTCAGTCAACTAGCACAACTAGCCAGCTAACTACCCCTTCATTTTCAAGATAAACTTTCATATTTATAATGACAGCACACAGGACTATCAAACTTGTCAAAGATCACTATGAACATACGAGAGGACATAATTCCCAGGGACTAGGGTACCCTGAGGTTGTGTGTCCTGCTCGTTCGGTGTGGAGGGATCAGGGGTTTGGCAGTAACACACAGAATGAAGTTGAGCTCCACTAGGCGGAGCCCAGGTCACACCTCAGGGTGACACTGCTTCCCGTTGCAAGTATTGATGTCATTTTGCTGCAGCTGGCACCTCTGTTCTGCAGTGAAAATATGAAAGAGGACGCTGGGTTTTTTTCTTCAGGGTCTCTGCAGACACTGCTCTAAATAAATAGGTAACAGCTGTATAAACTTGAAACAGTGGTGAGGTATTTCTAGTGCATGTAGCTTGTTCAGACATCTAATTTGTATAGTTTTTCTCCTCATTTCAGGTCTTTCAGCTAGCTGTGACTTAGACAGGGGACTAAAATTATCCTTACAATTGTGGCAATAATTTCAAGTATTAATGGGTAGTGGTGTCCTATAATATCTTAAACAAAAGGCTGTGTTTATTTGTACATGATACAACTAACTGCCTGCTCTCTAAAAGTCTTTGTGAAAGTTAGGATTGAGGTTACTTTATGAAAGCAAGCAACATCAACAAACCTTAAATTCCTTGAGAAGGAACTTCTTCACAGTGAGGGTGACAGAGCACTGGAACGGGCTGCCCAGGGGGGTTGTGGAGACGACTTCTCTGGAGACGTTTAAAACCCACCTGAATATCTTCCTATGTGACTTGGGCTAGGTGATCCTGCTGTGGCAGGGGGATTGGACTGGATGATCTTTTGAGGTCCCTTCCAATCCCTAGTGTTCTGTGATTCTGTGAACTGTCTAGAATATGAAGTTTCATTTCTGTTGCCTGTGGTGACTGTTGATTTGCAAATTTCAAATGTGTTAAGTACATTGGGGCTGGACTAGCAGGAAGTTTTTGGGTGACAGGACTTTCACATCCAAGCTGAGCTGCAGAAGTGATGTTCCTCCATTTTGAGAAGCTGGTTGATCTAATCAATGCAATCTAATGAGCCAAAAACTCAGTACACTCTGATGTTTTGATGTCAGGTGATTTACTTAGACCCTGTGATAGCTGAAACTCCCTCATTTACTGCTGTGGGGCTACTTGATTCCAAGCTGTCCAGGTTCCAGTTTCATATCAGCAGACGCACTTGGAGGCTGATGATGAACTCCATGTGTTTACTGTTGGCTGTGCAGCTTAAAATCTGCTTCCTCGATGAATTTTGAGCATGGACACGGGGGTAGAGGCAAAACAATGTTGTGATGCGTCAGAGGGTTCCAGAAATAAATTTGGGACTTTTTAGTTGTGTTTGTGGCTGTGAAAGCAGACGTGTGGTGATGAAAATATGCTGCCCATGTTAGGTATGCCAGACTGTGTGACTGCTCCTGCAGCCAGGGTTTTCCAGAGGGGAAACTAGGTGAAGAGGCTGAAAATAGGATGTTAGTGAGTATATCTGGGAGGGGGTTTCCATTTTCCAGTCAGTCACCTTTTTTGTAGTAGCCACAATTCAAACAGAAAACATTTTAGCTTTCTATTCCTTCTTGTCTCCTCATTAGTTTTCTTCAGTGCATTAGTGTTTCTTGCAGTGAAATTATTGCTCAGGGAAACATTTGGAGTTGTTTTGAGCTCTAAACACTTTTTCCCAGCAGTGTTTCAAACTGAGTGTGCAATGCATTTGGAATATTTTATTTATTCTTTCTTCCACCAAAGAATAGCCTTTTGTCTTACTTTTGCAACAGTACCGTTGCTTTATTTTGTTTATGCCCAAGGGTGGGGTTGAATGCCATCCCTGGCTGTGTTTAAAAGTCTTGGAGCTCTGGAACTCTGAGACAGAGTTTACCAGTCACCTTGGGACACCTCGGTTAATGGTTGGGCTCCATGATCTTAAAAAGTCTTTTCCAATCTAAATGATTCTGTTTGACTTTATTTCTGTGCAGCTGCTCCCAGGTGTTTCTCTCAAATAGGTAAATGCAGTCATTTCATGCCTTTTGTGGCTACTTCACACCTCTGCTCAGCCTGAAGGGCCTGTTGTGCAAGGCTACTAAAGCACATGGAAGATGTGCTGTCAAGAAGACAGGAAAAGATGGTTTGTGGGCACGTAAAGTCCCATGCTATGTCTGGGCTAAGTGTGTAAGGGGGTTTTACATATTCTTCTACAATCTGAAAGACTGGAGGGGTAAGAGGAAGTGACCCATTCATCTCTGGGTTACTTTTGCAGCTGATTGAGGTTGTGCTGCTCCCTAGGAGCCTGAAAATCCAGCCCTGTCTCTTAGATTGATGCCTTTTCTTTAATGGTTTGGTTCTACTTCCACATGGGGAACATGTTATGTTTCCCAACTCCATATTTGCCACAAAGTCCTGTGTGGTTGTGTCAGCCCTTTTCAGGGCAGAGTAGTACTGCTTCCAAAACCTCTGAGTACCCCAAACTCTGAGAATATTGTCCTTTGCTGTCAGGATGAAAATGTGTGGGTTGAAAACCTTCTGTTAGTTCTGGAGAGTGATAGGCATGGTTAGGATTAGCTTTAGGTATAAGCTGGGCCTCGAGGTAGAGATTTTTCAAACTGGCTTTTATTTTGCATTTTTTCTTTTCTCCTTCCCTCTCCCCTTCCTTTCTTTCTCTGCTCCAGGAGGCTCCAGAGTAGATGGATACTGAGGTGAGGTTGATTTCGAAGAGCAAATGATGACTGATTTCTGGATGGGTATGGGTTACTGACTTGGAGGTAGCTGTGGTTTCAAGAACCTGCTCGTGCTGAATCTGGAAAGCCCTGACAGTGTGCTGTCTGAGGAACAGTGTTTTGAACAGCAGGTGCTGGAGAACTTGAGTTACTGTTGAGAGTTTTACAAGTTCAATAGGACTGAATGAGAGCTAATACTGGTGGAGATGAAAAGCTTGTTGGTAGCCTTTAGGCGACATGGTGGTGGGCTGTTGATAGGACTAGGGTAAGAGTTGGTGTTTGAAGCACTCTTCATATGGCTACATCTGATTGTTAAGAGAAGGGAGTGACTCAGGTTCATGGATTCCCTTGGAGTTGAATTAAGACTTGCACCATAGGTCCATAGAAAAGTCAAAGTTTACTAAAATTATCAGATTCTGAACTCAGAAGGCACAGAAATCACTGAAGTTCCTAGATGCCCAACTCAGAGAGTACAGGAGAGAAAAAGGGGAGAGAAGACAGTTAAAGGGTCAGATCACCACTTAGGACTGCAGGCTGTGGCTCCCTGCCCCACCTCACTTGGCTCAGCAGATCTCTGGAGAAACTCCTTGGTTTCTCTGGCCATCTTCTTATCAGTTTCAGCCCCATAGATAGTGAGGAGTGTGATGATGGTGATAGATGATCAATCCCTCTTCGCTCCCTCAGCTTCAGAGGTCTTCAATGTCTCCAGCAGTCCTTGTATCAATCTCTCATCCTGGCTGCAGGCTGGGGAGGGCTGATGGTCACCTGCACTCTTCAAATCTCTCCCTTTTATACTTGCTACTGGCTGGTGTTTTTCTTAAGCAAGTTCTTGAGGGAGGAAAACTTTGCGTGTTCTCAGGCTCTGCAGATTCCATTCCTACACAGAGTATGACCAAGTGCAAGGTTCCTCCTGCTACTGTCTTCATGGATTGTCTTCCATTTGCTTACAGTTGTTTAAGCCATCTCACTTGTTTTAATTAAAGTCTGCAAGGCTGTGATTGGACCAGAGCAGGAAGTTAGAGGTGGCATCAGCAAGGACAAATGTGCAGTGTTTTGGCTAGAACTAGTCAAGCTGGGAGTTAGACTGCTGGGGTAGGTCTAGTTAAAGGTGCTCAGTGTGACAGCACTGCAGCCCAAGCTGCAGCATTTGTCCTGCTTACTCTGTCCTCTTGCCTCCACTTAATTCAGGGTTTTGCTCTGCTTGTGTATGATCTGCTAGTGGGGTGGGAACTTGTGGGAAGAAGGAAAAGAAAGGGAAGGGAGGAGAGCAAATGGGAAATGGTGGTGAGAGACAAAGGCAGCTGGAATTTTTCTAAGATTTCTCTTGCATCTTCCCTTACCCCAGAGGCCCCTGATCATGGATGCAAACAGAAGCACCAGGAGTCTTTTGGCAGGAAGATAAAAGACTTAGCTGCTTCCTTAGCAGCAAGGAGTAGATCTAGATGAAAACATGATAAATTCAGTGCATATTTATTTCCCCCAATTACCTCAGTGTTCGAGAATCTTTCTTAGGGGCAGGTAGCATCCTGCAGGGTGGTCCCCAGCCCTTCTTTTTTTCCATTCCCATAGCAAGCACTGAGTTGGGATTTTGCTTAGGTCACTTGGTCTCCTTTGCCATCGAATGGTTATGCAGCGAAATCAGGCCACCCTGCAGCACGAGAGTGTTCCTTTCTTCCAATCTACTGTTTCCTTGTGCTCCATGGTCTTTTTAAACTCTGTCACCTCTGTATTTGGAGATTCTCCTAGCCTGATACATGCTTCATAGTGCAGTTAGTGCGAGTAAGAAAAATCCAGTTCTAATCTTAATCTGTTTTTGCAACAGAAGTCACTTGGTTGGAATACAGTTGCTAACTTTGACTTGTTTCCACTGTCATCATCTGAAGATCTTGCTAAGGAAAATACAAACGTGGTGTGCTGATGCCATGATTTTCCTTAGATCTGTATCTTCCTTGCATTATCTAGAACACAGAAATGGAGGTAAAGAGGAGAAGTTGGAGAAAATCACCAAGATTTAAGACCTCAATCCCTTGTTTTTCTTTTTTCCTGTTCATTAGCTGATCACAGAGGCAGACAGGAACATAAACGTGAAGTGAGAACAGTGACTTTGCATTAAAGAATTAAATGAATCAGAATTATCTGAGTGGCTGGTGTTTCAGGAGATTATTTTATCAGGAACCTCTCGGACACACAATTCTGTACTTGCAGCTCACACATTGTACTCAGCAGGGTCTTGAGACAGGTTTACATAATGCAGATTCTGAACACTTCCATCCTTTTTCCAAGTGTTTGCTGTCTCTGAATATTGCTAAGGTCAGTGATAATCCTCCTAAAGTAAAAGGATTGTTGATTTAAGACACTTTGAAGTATGTGGAGCTTAAACATTACTGAATGGTCCTTTGGTCTGTTATCAGAGGTTTTTCCAAGTTGAGGAGCTGGTCTCCAGCTGTGGTCAAAGCCAGATTGTTCTGATATTGCAAAGGCCTCCATGAAATTGTCTAATACAGATCTTCATTATAATTTATGATAATTAGAATAGCTTAAATAGTTGTAACAATTTCATGTTACCGACCCAATCTTTTTTCTGCTAGGGTTTGATTAGATTTGGTTTAGAACAGCAGCAGTTTGAGCAGATGTTTTCATTATGAAGCTGTGGTGATCACTGAAGTTGATGCGGTTCCCCCGGAAATCTAGAAAAACTAAGCGCGCTTTCTCCCTAAATTGTGTGTCACTTCATCTTCTTGATGCTGAATTTGATCTGGGTTTGTGTTTGTCATCAAGAGGTTTGGCTTCTTCTGTGCCATCCCTTTTCCTAGATAGCTGTAAATTATTTTCTACCTGTGGGAGTTGAACTTTGACAGATCTGCTGGTTTTTTAGTATGACCCTTTGTTTTTCATTTTTGACCTTTAATGCTAGAACTCTTTCAGTGTTTTAGTAGCTTGTTAGGAAGGTTTGTATCAGGTTTTTAAAAATCACTTACTACCATCTGGTTCTATTCTACATACTTTTTACTGATGCAAGGCAAGAAGTTTTAAAGATGCTTGTTTTGCAAAACTTGTAATCATTAAACTCTGCCAGATCATATTATTCCAGAGGGCTTGCACAGTTTTTAGTGGTCAGTTCAACCACGTTGCTGTGTACAGATGCTGGTTGCATAGGTTTATAATTCTCTAAATCATTTAAATAGTAAATTAAGGGTAGAACATGTGGTGCCACTTGGTCTTCCAGAAGAGCTGCGTTTTCTTTTGAGATTGCAAATACCAGTTAGTGTGAGAATTTGAGGGGTTTTAAACTGCCCTAACTAGCTGTACCCTCCTGCCAGCTGTTCATGCCTGCCTCTTTTGCCCCATCAAGTGTACCAGGGCACAAGTGAGAACAGCTCCACAGTAGGCAGGTACAAACCCAGATGATGAAATGATGTTCCAGCTTGCACCCATTATCCTATCACTAGAAGACACTGAGAAGAGCCTGGTTCCATCCTCCTGACACCCACCCTTCTCATATTTATAAACATTAATGAGGTCACCCCTCAATCTCCTTTTCTAAGCTAAAGAGACCCAACTCCCTCAGCCTTTCCTCGTAAGAGGGGTGTTCTACTCCCTTCATCATCTTTGTGGCTCTGCACTGGATTCTCTTCAGCAGTTCTGTGTCCTTCTTGAACTGAGGGGCCCAAAACCGGACACAACATTCCAGATGTGGTCTCACCAGGACAGAGTCTTGCCACTGAGGACAGTAGCATGGCTTCTTCCCTCCATGGTAAATGTACTCAGGAAGGATGTTTCAGAAATGAGAAACCTGGATTGGTGAAGTCCCAAGTTTTGCTCTGTGCTTATGCCTGACCCCCTGATGTAGGCAGGCAGGAACAAGTCTCATGGCAGCACTGGTTGCTGTTGATGGAGCACATCTCAGCCAGGCCGGTGCCAGCGAGTATTCTGATGGAATCTCTGAGGGCTACAGCCAGAGGGGTTTGTGACCCCTGGGTTATTTGTTAACTTGAGAAGCAAGTCACAGAGGGCAAACAGACTGTACACAGCCTGGAGTACATGGTGATACCGTACACAATACTGAGAAATGCCTTCACAAGGGTTCGAAGGGGATTTCCAGGCTTTGAAACCGTGGGGGAAATATTCAAAGCCTTCAGGCACAGCAACAAACAGACTTCAGAGTGCTTGACGAAAAAGAAATGGGCTAGATTTCAGTTTGACAGCTGAGTTGTATTTCTCACGCTCTGACGCTCGTTCCTCTGTTTTTCTTCTTGATAACAAGAAACGGTGGTGAAAACAAGGCAACCCCCCTGCTTTGTGTTCTGTGGAGCTGTTACAAAAGTGAATGTTTTCACTTCTCTAGAAGCTGAGGACACCCTCTTTGATACTTGGGGTGCAGTTCCATGTTCCTTAAGTCTGGTGTAATAGTCTGTTCGTTAGAATTTACTCTTTTTGCTCGGTTTGCACGCCAGCATGTTGTCATTTATTTTGTAGAGGGGAAGCTGTACAAAGCTTAAACTGCTCTGGATGTTTCTGGAAATGTGGAATATGTTGAATGCTCTTAAGTTTGCCCTTTTGATTTTAATGTCTTTCTGCCCTTCCTGACAAGTGAGCATAGGCTTCATTGTCTAGAAGAAGTGACAAGCAGCCTTTCCTGCAGGGATTTTAATAGGAGTTTTCCTTAATGTTTTTCCTTTTCTTTCCAAATTCCTTACGTTGGTGTGAACATAACAGCCTTTCTTGTACTTAAAAGTCCTCATGTGTCTCCTTTATGTCGTATTACTTTGGGGTTCTTTTAGATCAGTAGGTGTTTAGGGTTGTTGAAGAATGTATGCAATGCCGTGCTTTTCTTTCTAGTTGCCACCATATTTCCTGTGTAGATTTGAGGAGGAAAATGTCAAGCCCCTAGGTCTGTTAAAGACATGAAAATAATTTCAAAAGAATTTTGAATGACTCTCTCTGGATTGCTTTTATCAAAGGACGTGTTTGTTTCACTGTTTTCTTTGTTTTCTCTTAAGTTTTGTTTGTTTTCAGTTGTGCTGTTTATTTCTCTGTTACGATATTTCACATAGTAAATCTGTAAATACTAATCATGAAATCCTGCCCCAGTGTGGGTTGTGCTTTTGAGGCTTGTAGCCTGGGTGTGCATGGATACTGAAAGTAAGAGATGCATTGCTGTTCATAAATGTATTTATAGAAGTTGAAATAGTGTGAATACTCTTACAGAAGGGTTTTCACATTTATTACCACTGGTATCTCAAATGCTATTGGCTGTCAAAGTTTTGAAGGTCACACTATGCTTTAAGATAGCAAACCCAAGCTTTTTTCTTTCTTTTTCAAACAGTAATTCCTGGACTTCTTTGTGTGTTTTGTGTTTTTTAAAGCCAACCTCTATCTCTTGTTTTGCAGCAGTACTTCAGGCTGAGGGATAAACTTCATTCAATGTTGTGATTTCCCAGTCACTGCTGCCTCTGGAAAAATCGGATCCCAAGAGCCTCGTTTGCTACCAGTCTCATTCCTGTTCCCTGTCCTGGCTGAATTTTCATGCCGGGACAGAACCTCTGTGCTCTGACCTGAACAGGGGGACTGGTGCATGCTAAAGACTGTTCCTTGATTCACTTGATGGTGGCTCAGTTTTTCATCCACTTCAGTCTTTCTCTTGTGCCAACAAACATGTGGAGAAGGCAAGGCCAGGAATGAATGGCTGGGGGAAGGGAGAAGGCAGAAACACCTCTTTCTGCAGCAGCACCAGTTCATACCAGTATAAATAATGGTGAAAACAAATGAGTCTCCTGTGGAGTACCAAAACCACAGGACTGTTTTGTGCCTTTGCTGAGCTATGAATGGACTTGAGCCATCCACACACCAGTGGTTAAATAAAAAAAAATTACTGTAAGTCTTTAAAAATTCTTCACTTCAGGATAAATTCCGTCATGGGTTTGTTGTGGCTGACTCTTATTCCCAAATGGCTTTAATCAGTGTGGTGGCTACTTCCAAAGATGAGTTTTCTCTGTAAAAGATGCAGTGAATCACTTCTAACAGCTGCCGAGATGGCATTCCCCTATTTTCCCATCTAGGGAGCAGATGAAGTCAGGTGGGTGCTTCTAAAATTCCCTTTTCTTTCATGTGTGGTGTGAAACAGGATATTGCTGGAGGCTGCCGTGGGCTCCCCGCTGCATTGTGCGTAGCCCTGCTTCAGGCAAGCACGTCCCCGTGGCACACGTGCTGTGGTGAGGAAACAGCCTTGCTCTATTGCAGCACCTCGGCGGCTCCCAAACACGATGAAGTCAAAAGTTTTTTGAAGTTTTGTCCCCTCAGTTGCCAGGTCTGTTGAGGTGAGTTTGAGGCCAGTTTCCCTTGGAAAACGGACTTTCCCTTGGAAACTTTGTGACACGAACCCAGCCAGAAGAAATTAGGAATCAGCATGAGGTTTGCTGTTTGCTTTGGTGCTTCCACCTGGAGAGACATGTTTTGCTACTTGTTGAGGTGTTGAAGGGATTCATCAAAAGTGCCCCTTGTTGAGCTCAAGAGGATGTTTCCATGTAACCCTTCTGTATCTTGCACAGGGGTGTATGCAGAGCATGGGTTGCTTTCTACTTTTGGAAGGGGAAGCCTGTGTGAATCATCTCTTTTTTTACTGTGGCTCTGTGCTGCATCCTGCAAACTGTGTGCTTCCCTCTTTGTGGTGGATTGACCGTGGCTGGAGAGCAGGTGCCCACCAAGCTGCTCTATCACTCCACGTCTCAGGAGATCACGGCACAGGGGAGGAATATAGTTAGTGGAGCAAGGTACAGGGGGAAATGAACTTCTCAGCCAGTCTCAGTACACTCTGACAGCTTTAGTCTATCTGTGTTTGAATAACCCTTTAACTGTATCTGAGTGGTGTAGCCTGCTGCCAGGCTTGACCTTATTCCTACCCTGTGTCCAGAGAGGATGGGAGATAGGGTGACTCAAAACTGATCAGACCTGGGTCACCTCTGCTGTTCTCTGTGTTTGGTTTTTTTTTTCTGGAAAATGAAAGGAGCACTTTTGTGTGTTGCTGGGGAAATAGGGATAGCGAGGAGAAAATGATCCTTGGGGGTTTTTAGTCTGCCTAAGGCTTTTCGCTGGAGTCGTCTGTATTTGGTGGCATAAATTGAACTTGGCCATTTGTCTTCTCCACTTACTTTGCCATTAACTCCTCATGTCCCTGTGTGTGGAAGAGTCTCCTGTGTCAGCAGATCTTCTCTCTGTGTGTTGCATGATTTAGCGAGGCAGAACAGGTGAGCGGATCTGGGAAACTGGCAGGCACCCATGAAGTAGGGAGTAGGAAAGAATGGAGTAGGAGATGTGGTCAGAAGATGGCAGAGAGGGGTGAGGTGACCAAGGGAATGACACCAAAAAGCCTACACCATCTCCCCAGCTACAAAGGTAAACCCAAGATGGCCAGGAGGTGGTTTTGGAAAGGTCCTGAACCTGTCTTGGTGCTTCTCAGCAAGACCCCCCCCAACAGTTGCTGCTCCATCTGCCCAGCTGGGGGGGAGAGGCAAGCAGAGAGTGTGAAAGGGGGAGCATGGAGCCACCAGACTCCTCTGCTGCTACCCCTGCTCATGCTATTGGTGTATTTTTCATCTGCTTCCACTTTCTTTTGTCTCTTTCATTTCTACTCATCTTGTTTCACCTTTATTGGATCGGCACGTGGTGTTCTTGTTCTCTTCCCCCCATTTCAGCCAGCCAGTGTTGCAATGAGGACTCCTGATTTTGAACCACAGGGAGATCTACTGGACAGCATAAGCCCAGATGTCAGGGATCCCTTGTTTGTTTTTGCACTTGTTTCTCCTCCACCTCCCTGCCAACCCCTTTGCCTAGTGACTTCTTTTGTGTTCCTCAGTGTCTCCATCAGATGGCAGTGAGGATATTTATTCATCTATACAAAATACATTGAGGTTGAGGTGGGGGCAGGGGGGAAGATTTGACCACTTCTTGTTTGAGATGAAGTTTTTTTGCCCAGCTTTTTATACTTGCCATGACCATCCTGACTAAATTTGACTAATTTCCATTCCTTTCTCTAGTAACTTCTATAGGTTTGTGTCTGGGTGCTGAGGAGAGAGTTTTTATTTAGACTTAGCCATTACTATATGGCTACATGGGAGAAGGCAAGGCTAGAAGAGCATGCCTTGGGTTTTGAGCAGAGGGCATGAAATTTGCAACTGTTTTGAGTTCCTGTGAAATTTAATTTATAGCCTTGAACCATGAAGCCTCTGTCAGTGATAAATAAGTCTTAGCCCTTACTAGAGAGGGCCCTTATGATGCCAGGTTACTGCCTACTAACATGGCTTGGAGTTCTTGTGCCTGTTAGAACCACTCAGAAGCAGGAAGCAGAAATCTTACACAAGTGTCTGCTAAAAACACTAGATCTTCCATCAAAACTCAAGGGCCAATTTCCAAAGACTTTATTAAAGCTTTGTATTCTGTTCTCCTCCTATGGGGTCTCAAGCCTAAAGCACTTGTGGTTTTCTTTCTGCTGGAAAAACTGGATGGCTGCTGCTGGTCTGCTCAATCACTGCATTATGTTTCTGACCTAGGAAGAAAGTTCATTGTTTTGCAAATCATGACTGAAGTTTTGGTTGTCAGCTGTAATGTAATTTGAAAATCATACTGTACCACTTAGGGCTTTTAAAGCTGTTATTTGTTTATTTATTTCAGGAATGTGAAGCCTTTCAAACATTTGTGGAAAGTCGACTTCCATTTGATATCGTTATTGATGGGCTCAACGTTTCCTACATGAGACGCGGAAAGATGCAGTGCGAAAACGTAAGTGCTGCTGAAATATTCATGAAGAGTTGTGTGTGTGCTCTGAGGCAAAGAGCGTCTCGTCCGATCAGCTCCTCAAGAGGATAAGTAAAAACACTTCTATAGTGAAGTTCAAAGTTATCTAGTGATCAGTGGAAAGATGGTTCCTGTATATTTGAGTGTATTAGCTGTAAAACATCGTTCCTGAGTTTCCTCACACATGCAGTGCCCGTGGTTGCAGCTAAGGTATTGTTAATAGTGTTAGCAGGACATACAGAGCGTGAGTGTGTGTGTTTTCCTAGGGATTCTGGGGAACAGGCTACATCTACCTTAAGGAAATGGAATCTGTAGAATATAGTCTTCTTCAAGTAATCCTTTACTTAGTTCCAACCACATCCTGTGTAAGTTTAAACTGTATTTCACTTCCTATTGCTTTAAGCATTTGAGTCTGTTCGTACAAAGGCAACTCAGACTGGCTTCAGTTCTTCCACTCGATGACTTGTAGAGGAATGTAATGATTCTATGATTCTATGAGTAATCCTGCTTTTTTACCAATGCCCATCTTTGAGAATTCTTGGTACTCCCTCTTCGCATTTCACTAGGAAGTGGCTTAAGGTTTTTCCTTCTGTCAGTCAAATACTTCCTTTAGATTAGGAGTAATGAAGCAGCTGCTCCCATGTATTCCAAGGCCAGAATTTAAACATTCATGCTCTTGAAATAAAAACTAAGTTTGACAATAAAGGAATTAACATACTTCTAGTAATTACAAGAAATACTTCTAGTAGTTGCAAGAAATTCATTTTTGTTCTAAGAACTACTTTGAAACTATTCTTAAGAAGCAGGATAGGCTTTCGTATCTGAAGCTAAAAGCAGCTGAGCAAAGGAGGTGAGATAAACTTGCTGAAAGATGTTTGAGAGCAGCAGTGAAGAGTGATGAGGTAATGGCTCACGAAGTACGTTCCTTAGTATGGAAATAGAAAAGGGCCTTTACAAGTTGTTTGGATCAAGGAGCAAGTGTGGATTATCTGAGGAGAATCCCAGGCAGCGTGAAGAGGCAGTGCTTTAAGACCTGAAAGGACAGATCTGTACTGGCAAAGAGGGGGAAGAAACACCTGTTGTTCCTTGGTGTGGGAACTCTGAACAGCATCCTCAGTAGTCTGTAAGAGCTGGAGGCACTGGAGCGAAGAACCATCCTACTTTGGATTTGCTAGTTTCTCATTAGAAGTCGAGCAGGAGGTATTAGCATGCTGAGCAGTGCATCCAGGTTTCTCCTTAGCTTCTGCTGCATTGCAGTGGCTTTAGAATCTGTGATCTCAGGGAGCTCCAGAAGGACTGTGTGGAGGCATCAGCTTTCCATGTAGGTTGTTCCACACAGCTCTCTCGGGTATTCATAGACTAGGAGGATGTTTAGGGAGATCTGCCATTCTTTCCCACAAAACAGTAACTTAGGCTTACCTCATCTTACCTCCAAGAAGATTTGCTTAACTTTTACTTGTTCTGTGAGCTCTGCTGCAGTTTTTCCGACTGGAAATGTTTAAATGTGAGATCACACTGGGTCCTCGTGAGTCTTGTTTTGTTTCTTCATGACTGAACTCCTGTGTTGTAACACACCAGAAAAAAGACTCTTTGTTCTGTTTTGGACCTTTCTGACAAGAAATATGTCTTGTGTTCTTGTGTTCTTAATCTTTTCTTTTCACAAGACTGCTAAAAATAGAAAAGGAAAAAAAAAAAGAAGGCCAAACCCCAGAAAGCAAAGCAATGCTTTCTTCTATCTCCAAAGTTTTGCAGATGAGAGAAGGGCAGGCCACAGGAATCTCTGCATGTGTTGCTTTCCTGGTTACTGGTGTTGCTGCCAAGGAGCCCTCATCTGCCACCGCTGACCTCTTTGAAGGCACTAGTGTGTCCTTTGTGGGCTGGCTGACTCTGCCTTGAACATCCCCATTTGGAGTCTGCTCTCCTCAAACCAGAGGCAGCAGAATGGAAGATGTGGAGTGGCAGGAGGAGGGATGGTCACAGCCTGCCATGTTAAACTCTTCAATGTACATAGAGAACCCTAGTGCAGAACTGAGAGGAAGGAGAGGAGAAATTAAATACAGGAGAAGTTGGAGGAAGAGCACAAAGGATGATAAAAACAAAGGACTGGTTCGTGCTGAAGGTCGTGGGTGTGCTCTGACTTTTTGGTGACCTCTTCTGTTCCACCTGAGAGGTAGTAAAAGAGCAGCATTTCCAAGGAGTGGTCAAAAAACAAAATGATCTGAAGTGCCTGGGTGGGAGTCCGATTGTGCTGTTTCTCCTTCTCTGGAGTGGTCTAAAACCCACCTGGACGTGTTCCTGTGAGACTTGATCTAGGTGGTCCTGCTGTGGCAGAGGGACTGGACTAGATGATCTTTCAAGGTCCCTTCCAATCCCTAATGTTCTGTGATTCAAGGGGTCATTCCTGCTGCTGTTAGACCCCATCAAGATACTGTTTTTTGAACTTTTCTGTTCGTGGAAGAGTAAACAAGCTCATTGCTCTCTGTTTATAGCACTGTGAGTGTTACTGTTGGTTAGGGTTTTTTGGACCTTGTTCCTTATGTGACTTAGAGAGAACAGCAAGTAGAAGGGCATTGTTAAATGCAGGAGAAAGCCTAAGCTTTACAGGACAGTAACATGATAATGTCAATGCATTCTAGTTTGTATTTAACTAAAACCACTGTTGCACTGTGTGCTTTAGCTTTCAAGACTGACTGACTGAAAACCAACTCCAGCTCTTACTTACAGAATCAAAGAACTGCTTAGATTGGAAAAGACCTTTAAGATCATCAAGTCCAACCATTAACTAACTCGTCATACAACTCAAAATGTAAAACATTGATAAAATATTCCTGTTTTCAGACCTTCTGACATCTCTAGCTCTATTTAAGCTTTCCTTAGACTTCTGGGAAGGGGTCTGGGTTGTGTGAGCATGAGTACCTTGAGGCATGAGAAGTGAAGGAGATAAAGCAGACGTTGAAAGAATTATTTTTACTCATTTAATTCCCAAAATGTTCTGACATTCTGGCAAACTAGATGTGTGACTTCAAGTAGCCCCAGGCAACTCCAGTCTTCACAGTCAGCACTTACTTAGCAGATCATCATGAATATTATTGATTTGGCAGATTTACAGGAATAGTTTGTGGCAGTTTCCCTCATATGACACTTTTGTCAGTTTGTAATTACAATCCCCCTTCTTTCTAGCTTGGTTTTATACTGTTTCCTGGTACAAATCACCATGTGGCTGCATCAATTACTGACAGAAAGTGGAGGTAGCACTGAGGGGTGGGAACACAGATTTTTTTCAGGGCTGGGGAATGGTGAGATTGTCTGATTTGAAGACAGCACACCAGCACCCCTTTCCAGCCCTTCACTTCCTTACTGCAGCATTTAAAATTGACTCCTAATTAAAAGCTGCTATAGAATGGAAGTGATTTTTGCTGTATAACCAGACAATAGAAACAAACCTCTATGAAGTTTCAAGTCAGTCAGTCTCATCTGTTTTTCCAGTTTTTTGTTTGTGTTCTGCTGCTGTTTAAGAGTCAATGAGTCAGTCAGTGTTTGTAGTGCAAACATGGTGGTTTATAAACTGAGATATCCTTGTGAAGCTGATTCAAACTGTATCGTGCCATCAGGTTAGTCCTTTCCTCCAGATGTGTGGTGATTACATAAATCCTTACCCAGCACAGTGACATTTGGTACTCCCTGTCTTCTGCTGCTGTAACTCCCCATAGTGCCCTCACCTTTCACATTGTAAAGGTCAAGAGAGGGGATTTCCACACGCTCCTTTCTGGTTCTCTTAATGTCTTCAATAATTGTTACCTAACTCTGAAATGCATTTTTTCTTGTTTAGGGCAATTTTCTGTGGAAGTATTCTTTGGGATTGAGGGGGAATCCAAGTGCAGGCAGGATATCCGGGCTCTGGAACGTCTCACGGTGCTTGCAGCAGAGCAGTGGAGGGTGCTCCAGCCACCCCTGGATGCTGAAGGGCTGGGGGCCACAGGAGCACAATCAGTGGGTGCAATTTAAAGAGCACTCCACTATTTTTAATTTCCACTGGTATCTGATAGATGAGGTGGATGCAGCAGCTCCTTTCTGAGCTGCACCCAGCTGCTGTTAGACGTAACCAAAGATATATTTCAAAGTGTGTTTGATCAAAGCTAGCTCACATTTCCCTTCTTCAAACAATTTGGCAGCTGGGGTCAGCTCTGCCCTCACTTTACCCTCTCTAATCTCCGTCTTAAACTCGGGCATCTGAAAGATTGGTAAAATGGTTCCAGACTGAGTTCCTTAGGGCTGACAGTGCACAAAGGAATAGTTTTTGCTCTTGGCGGATAGTTCAAAGGGGTTACTCCCAAACACATACTCAGCATTTCTATAAATGGACTGCCTAAGTTCATGTAATTCCTGAGTAAATTGCTGAAAGTCTGTGCAGCAGCTGACAAAACCAGATCCTTGCTGTTCTACTCTCATCACATAACAGTTTGTGGCAGCAGCAGCTGGTGTGCCACCACAACTCCCACCTGTAGCAGCCCCCAGCTCTGGCCAGCAAGACCACCAGGCCTGCTTCCCTGTGCCTCACCAGCTGGCACCCCAAGTCAAGAGGCTGTGACTGCTGTCCTTGGGAGTGCTCTGTGACGGGCAGGAGGGACAAGACATGCCTTGCAGCTATTTCTTGTCTCCTCCAGAGCAGGAGCAGAGGACTTGTTGAGTGGAGGGTGCTTTCTCAGTTAGAGAAGGGTTCTTTGACTAAACTGTGTGGTCACAATCATGTGTGAACAGATTATGGCGTCTTGGTTTTCCTTACATTAAACTTTTAAAAAAATAATAATTATTAAGGACTTTCAAAGTTTAAAACTACGATTATAGTTCTAGTTACTCTAGTGGTTCTGTGGTAGATATTCCTGGGTGCCTGCCTAGTTTACCTGCTTTCTTCCATATTGTTAGAGGTTGCAACTCTAAAGAGAAAGCTGGGAGTGAGAAAATGGTTTTATCAGGATAAGAGAAAAAAACCAGGATGTGGAATACTAGTTTGCAGGAAAATGGTGAATGGTCGTGTTAAAATTGTGAAGGAAGACCAGCTGTGGCCGCAGAGTTGAAGAACCCTTGAATTATAGAATCATAGAATCATCATGGCTGGAAAGGACCTCCAGGATTATCAGGTCCAGCACTCATCCCAACAGCTCCCTAACCCCTAGACCATGGTCTCAAGTGCTGTAGCTACTTGTTTTTTAAACACCTCCAGGGGCGGGGACTCCACTACCTCCCTGGGCAGCCTGTTCCAGTCCCCAACCACTCTCTCAGTAGAGAACTTCTTCCTAAGATCCAATCTAAACCTCCCCTGATGCAACTTGAGGCCATTTCTTCTCATCCTGTCATTAGTAATTTGGGAGAAGAGACCAGCACCAGCCTTGCTACAACCTCCTTTGAGGTAGTTGTAGACAGCAATGAGGTCTCCTCTCAGCCTCCTGTTCTCTAGACTAAACAATCCCAGTTCCCTCAGCTGCTTCTCCTAGGGCCTGTTTTCCAGCCCTCTCCCCAGCTTCTTTGCCCTTCTCTGGTCCTGTTCCAGTCCCTCAATGTCCTTGTACTGTGGCACCCAACACTGAAGCCAGTACTCAAGGTGTGGTGTCACCAGTGCAGAGTACAGGGGCACCATCCCCTCCCTCCTGCTGCTGGTTACCCCATTCCTGATCCAGGCCAGGATGCTGCTCGGCCTTCTTGGCCATCTGGGCACCCTGCTGGCTCCCGTTCAGCCAGCTGTCAGCCAACACCCTCAGGTCCTTTTCTGCCAGGCATCTCTCCAGCCACTCTCCCCCCAGCCTGCAGCGCTGCTGGGGGTTGCTGTGACCGCAAGTCAGCTCTGAACCTGTCTTTTGCTCTGCACTTTGTTAACATTTTCAAGAGTGCTTTTTCCAGATTTTCAAGACAAAAATAATAACTTTTCAAATGAAGTTAGAAAAGAAGGAGCAAAAACCAAACCCAAAACAGAGCTCCGGTTTTCATGTGGCCTGGTCTTCAAGTCTGTCTTAACTGTGCAATGGGCATCTGAGAGACCAACTGTGAGGTTAGCAGACAGTGATGGTTGATAGAAAATGAGCAGTCCTGCAAAGCAAACTGTTATTGATAACTCTGACCCCCGAAAAGTCCTGCATGGCAAAGAACTCTTTTTTTACTTTGACTCATTTGGCAGCAACTGTGATTTGTTCAAGTACTTCACTGTCTGTAAATGAAGCAAGAATTAAGTAGATCCGTGAGTCATTCTCTGTTCCAAATCAATACATCCAACAGAAGTCCTATTTGTCATACTGTGACAGTTCATCAATTCTTCCTCCCACCAACNTAACATCCTGTGATCCTATGAACTCTTGTCTTACCAGTCAACAAAGCAGTCAGACTTGCATCGGTTCATTTGCTCTCAGACTTTGCCGTTGTGCTGGGTTGTATGTTAGGACCCAGAAGAAGAACTTGTGTATCTCCCAAACCACTCCCCTCTGCCCCACACTAGGAGGGTCCTGGTGGACCATGGAATAAAAGCCAGCAGTGGGGGGGACAGAGGCGGTTCCAGCCAGCCGTGGAGGAGAGAAGACCCACAGCTCCTGTGCCCTGATCTGCCTTCTCCTGCACGCTACCCTCTAGTTAAGCTTTTATCGGCGGTTCCTGGTGGATCGGGAGGGGATCTGTCTCACGCTTTAAGGCGTTTTGTTTTGTCTTAGACAAGTTCTGAGTGCGGTTCTGTTTTTCGCAAGGGGGAAGTGGGCTGCGGCGTTTGGGTGCGGGGTTGCCAGGCGAGCGCCGGCAGAGTTCCGACAGCCAGGCACCCGGTGCACGCGGGAGAAGGGCGCACGACTGGCCCGTGCCATTTTTTCCCTCCCCAAATGCTCCCCCTCCAACAAAACTGGCTCTCAAGCAGAAAAGATACTCTCGACCACCTGTCCTCCTCGTTTTGGAGAGCTGCTATCCAGGCAAATGAGCATGCAGTTGTTTTGAAAGGCTTTTGGGGGACACCCAAAAGGATTTCTCAGACTCCGTGTTGATGTCACCACCCGTGCTCTGCCAGTCTCTCAGGAAGTGGCACGGCTGGGCTAAGCAGTGAGGCTCTTTAGCAGATCATGGAACCCAAGAGCCATTGCATGTGCCACACTCTGCAGTTAAGTGCCTCATGTCTGATTCCACGGGCTTTCTGGCCTCCATATCACCTCTGTTCACCACCACATTTCACCATGTTCCAGTGTGAGTACTGTCTAAGTAGTGTTCCACCTCCTTTTGCTGCAACAGACCTGTCTGTGGTGCAGTTGTCTTCTCCCTGTTCCCCAGTCCCCACATGAAAATACAGTAACTTCCAAAGGAAACAAAAAGCCACCCAAAAGCCTGCAAAAACTCATTTCTCCACCCAAATATATTCATTTAGAGAGATGCTGATTGACTCAGTTAGAGGCAGGTTCTGCTCAGAGCTGGGAAGAGGTTTTGATGTCTGTCTTCCCAACACCTCTTACAGAAGCCATGCTGGGCCCTACCCCCTCTACCTTTGCCTGGCTCAAAGCACAAAATTCATGGCACACTAAAGGTTCTCCTTATGTGCACTCTGAAACACACAATAGAGCTCCCTGTTTCCCCAGTACAGACTGTCTTTTCCCCGTGACTCTAATTGGTGCTTTGTCTCAACCCTCAGTTCTACAGTTGCACCTTCCACTGCAGAGGGTAGGACTGAATGAATGAGCAGATATGTGGTCTTGGTAGCCAGCTGGGTTTAGGCCATGAGAAAAGGCAAATGCTCATTTTTTATTGCCATGAGAGTTTCTCAAAGCTCAGGTCCTACTCCATGGTGCTCATCTGCAGCCCATAACGCCTCTGAATCTTCATTTTAGTGATGTGCTGCTCCGGGTTCCTTTTCACAGCCTCATCCGGAAAGGGTAGATCAGACACAAGGGGAACCACCATCACATCAGGTTATTCTGATTTCAGAGTTGAAGGAGCTGAGGCTGGAACATTCTGAAGAACCTCATGCATATCAGCAGGCTGTCTCAGTTCCTGATGCAGTATTATTTCCGAAGCGAAGCTCTCCAAGGTTTCTCAGCCATTGTTTTTTGTGCTGAAAGTTGTAGAATTGTCATTTAGAAGGGAACCCTGAGCCCAGAACCAAAGTTGCTTTCCCTAGTGCCCTTATGGAGGTGGCAAGCTGTGGTTGTTGCTATGGAGACCCACCCAGCACGTGCTCCAGGACCCCTCCCTGCCTGATGACCACATCTCCCTGAGCCTCAGGACAAGGGGGAGACACTGTTAGGTCTGCACTAGGGAGACCAATCCCTGCACAAGGACATTGTCCCTTATGTTTTAGGCCCATGGATTTCCCTGTGCCCTCCCCAAAGCAGTTGCTTCCAGCTGTGCCCCCCATTCCTGTCTCCATCCCCTCCTCCATGGCCTTATTTGCCCAGGTATCTTGTAAGGTGTTCCACTGACTTGTTGAAGTGACCGTGTGTTTCACTTACGCCATCCATCTGAGTGTACAAAGGGGCAGAGGGCAACATTAGCAAGACCTCTCTTAGTGAGGAGATACCACAGGGAGCTTTTGTGTTCCAGGGGAATGGATCAACTTACTGAGTCTCCAAGGGCTGAGTCTCCAAGGGCTGTGAAGAGTCCAGCAGCTTCATGGGCCTAGGGAATGTCTCCTCAGAGTCCTTGCTATTGCCCAAGGCCGTGGTCTCCACGAGGCGGTAGATGAACAATGTCAGCATCAGCACTTGGGGAACTGTGATTAGGATGATTCTACCCATGTTGGGGCAGGTCACCAAACAGATCTCCCAAGGGATGAAGATCATGTCTGCAGTGTGCAGACACACACGAGAAGAGCTTGAGAAGCAGCAGCTGAACCCAGCTCTCTGTCCAGCTCAGGAGCTGGCCTGTCACCTAGCAACATGTGGCTGGGCATGACTAGCCCCAAGCAACCTGCCTTTGCCATTGTGATGCGGCCATGACATGGGCTACTACCTTCATTCCCTTTCCTATATGCTCTTAGAAGCATGAAGAACTGCAGCATTCTTAAACAGCAGTTCCAAACAAATCCCTCGTTAATACAAATGTCTACCTCGTGGTTTCAGACAGTCAAATCAAGTTGTTTATGGTCTGAAAAGTCACAGGCAGGTAACTGAAGTGATACCACATTTCTTTTGAAATCTTCAGGTGGGAATTCAAAGGATTACTCAACAAATTCTACTCTGATTTCTTGAAATTGACAGATGAACAGAAGTAATGCTGTACTTATTGCTGAGCTTTTATGATTTTACTGCCTGTAAACTGATATGAGAGACTCAAACAGTAGGAGAGGACCATCTTTATTTAATTTATACGTTTTATTCAACTGAAGGGAACACTTTTTCCACTTTCTGGGAGTAGAAAGCCCACATCTTCTGCAATCACTTTGCACACATGTTCATCATGGCTCACAATGGCAGGCTGTTTCTCATCTTTATACCATCTTTTAATCATAAATTTTCTGTGAAACACAGAATGTTTTTACTTGAAGGCTTCACAGGATCTACATCTCTTGTGTGGCGTGATACAGCTGAAGAAGACCTAATGCAGACAGTTTAAGGTTACTTAGAGATTAGATATTGTGGAGAAAGTCTTTAAATACAGTCTCAAGTCATTCACGTATCTTCTGCAGCTTCTTCCCAGTCTTTCTGTACCCCGGTCCACAGCACCCATGCAACATTGCCTTTTGTGTGCTCTTTAAAGGGATGACAAGAAAAACATGTTTGGTATAAGAAAGGAAGAAGTTGTTTTATACGGCCAAGAACAAAACCACCTTGCAGAAGAATGCTTTATTGCTACTTACGTACTATCTACATGCTTTATGAGTCTCTATTTATGAGACAATAGACTCTCGTCGTGTATAAGGTCATTTCTGCTCATTTGCAGTTATTTATAAAGGTTCACTTGCACTGTAAACAGTGAAGCCACGAAAACTGTAGAGAAAAAAAAGTGGCTGGTTTTTTTTTAATAGGAAAATTACAGGGCAGAAATTATAATGTAATTTTAAGGAAACCTGTAGCAAAAGCAGGAATTGAATTTGTTATCTAGGAGCCCAACCAGAAGTGCGTGTCATGTGTCTTGTCTCTTAAATTGGCCCATCATCACATTGTAGCTTTTCTGTTGAATCTTATCTGATAGTTTTGTCAGTTGTTAGACTGTGGCTTGGTAGGTTTCCAGGTTCTGATGTACTGTGTACATGTTTGTTTGTTTGTGTGTGGTGGGTTTTGTTTTTATAATAAGAGATTCAAGAACAAATAAAGGCATAGAGTGACAGTGAAAGAAGAACCAAGGCCCAAACTATAGTGATCTCCCATTGTATTTTTCTCAGAAGGTGTGATGGCATTTGTGACACAGTTTCTAGTTTGTGTGCACTGACTTGCATAACATTTTCTTCCATTCTGTATACAGTTACAGAGTTAATAAACCTTTTTGCAGTTTCCCTAAGCCATCCATTGTCTGGCAAATTTATCTGAGATGTCATCAAGACCTCGCTGCTTTGCTTTTCTTTTAGCTTAAATTGTGGTCCTGAACCCACCACATCCATCTCTTTCTTTCCCCCTGTATTCTGATGTTAGTCCAAGTTTGCATTTCTGTGATCAAGAAACATTTGCCCTGTTGCTCAAGATTGGAGACGTTTCTGTCTTTGCAACATGTTTTTAATTCATTAGATTTGAACTCCCGTTTCCTTCAAGGGTTGCACAGATTGCAAAGATGAAGATTTGTTGGTGTTTTCACTGAAAATCACCTTCAGCCTTTGTAAAATGATCTTGAAAGAGAAAGGAGCTTAAGCACTAAGGGGTACCCTGTTTTTAGCGTTTTGAGATGTGTGACTGGAGCAGTCAGCGCTGGGTTCATCTCTCATCAGTTAATTTCTGTGGTTCCTTGAATATCTCAGCAGATGGACTGAGTCAAGTTCTTTTCCAAAGCCACATACAAGAGATTGATACTGATATGCTGAAAAATCCCCCTTCCCCTCCTATATTGGGGTCATCCTCATGATGCTCAAAAATGCTTGTGACCAGATCCAGAAGAGCAAGACTTCTTGGGAGAGGTGAGGGAGACTAGACTCTTGAAGGCCTGGCCTGCAAGACTTCCTTCTCTCCTTGCAGTTCTGCTGTAGACTCTAAAACTCCATTTGTGGCATGTCAGAAGTTCCAGAAGTGCTTCTGCAGGTGGCCAGCATGTAGACTTCCACAGAGGAGATGCATGTGTTCACTATGTACCTTGAGCCACAGCATTTGGCCCTTCCCATAGGAGAAGAGTTCTCCAACGTCCTCTGCTACTTCTGCAGCCCTGAGGGGACAGAGTACGAGGTAGATAGGAATTCTTGAGGAAGAAGACACAAAGTCTGAATGAACAAATACAGGCAAACTGGCTCAGAACTTTTAACTTCCCAGCATTGTGAAATGGGAAGGGGGTGCTTGCAGGATTCCCAGACAAAATGCCTCAACAGTCACCTCTGAACATCTCTTTTTCCTTTCAGAGGTTTCCAACATGAATTTGCATTTCATGGTGAGAACAGAGCAGCAGAAACGGAGCAGGTTAACTAATCCATCAGGCATTTTGACAATTTCTCCCTGATGTTTCCTCCCACAGTCAAGTACTTCCTGGTGTTGCCTCTCCTTAGTAGTTGTTGGCTAGAAAGCAGAGGAATCCCCATATGATTTAAATTAACAATCTCTATCACTCTGCTATGTATGATTTCTACTTTTGCATTTGGCGATAACAGCAAATAAAAAGTTAAGGAAAGTACAGAGTGCCTGAACACTCCTTTTTTTATGAGCAGAATTGCATCACATCTGTCGTAACAAGAATTCTTCTAATCGCTAGGAATGTCAGCTTGAAATTCAGCAGAGCAGAGTGAACGTGCCTGGGTGATTCATGTCCCAGTGAATCAGTAGCTGTAGCAACAGGTTGTTTGTTGTGTGTTGTAGAGAAGTCCCATTAAAACCCGGGTGATGAAGTCAAATGAAGGTACCTTCGGAACTGGATGAGTTTCACTTTTGCTGTTTTCACTTCTCCCTTAGAAACCACAAGATGAGTTTTCTTTGAGCAGCCCAGCTGATGCATGTAGTCATGGAATTGTTATCAGTGGGGCAACGAGAGGTGTACTCGGCCTTCCCATCAGAAACCTGGTCTTCAGGGAGTTGAACTGCTTCTTTAGCAGTGCTGCTTGTATGGAAAATCTCCTTAATAGGGAGAGATGATGGTGCTATTAAGATATGGGAAGCAGCCCAGAAAATGTGATGGTTGGGTTATTACAGGCCAAGAGTAAATATTTGAGTTGTGGTGAGAAATGCTGGGTTTGTGTCATTGTAAAGGTAATGTAGATAAAATCCTCAGAACAACACTCGTGTGCAGATGGATTTATTTACACATTTTGAAAAGCAATTGTTTTTTGGTTCCTGCTTGATGTTGGCATCTGATTTGGCTATTTTTAGTAGAAGTAGGAAAGCAAACATGTTTGAAAGCTGTGTTACCTGAAGGAGAGAAGGTACAGTGAAACAAAAGGTCAGTGCCTTACTGCTGCAGGGTCCATCTTGTGTGTAGGGTTGTCCCTATCTCTGTGTGTAAAGCGAGAGAACTTTCCTTAGCACTTGTAGAAACTCTCTAAACACTTGTCCTTACTTGTTTCTTAACTGGCTATCACATGATTTTACAGCTTTTTAGGGCTTCTGCTTTGTATTTTTCTAAATAATAAGAACAGGTAAAAGTGTATGTGTGTGTGTGTGTGTTTACTTACTAGTAGCCACGTTGCTATTCAACAATAGAAATCTTCACTCCCCACCCTCCAAGAAAGGTGCCTACCTCAGCATCTTGAAAATGACTCATTGAAAACCATTAGATGAAGAAACACCCTTATAAATCATCATTGGTGTTAGAGTTCCCTTTTTCATGTGCAGCTCCATCAAATTAACAATCATGTTCTCTAGAAATACTGTTGCCTGCATATGATCCCAAAAACCTACATTTTAAAATCACTTTGAATACTTGAGCTTAACGGCCCTGTCTCATTGTTAGGAAACTTTCTTCTTCTTGAGAATTTCACATTTTCTACTGGGGTTTCCTTTCTACCCAGAGATGATGTTTCTTCCCAATGTATTATCAGTTAATGCTTTAATGATCCAGGTAGCTCTTTTCACAGTTCTAAGTGGAAATGTGCATTGAAGCTCTAATGAGTCAGGTGAGTCAGAAGCTGAAGAGATTGTCAAAGTTATGTAAACATAATATGCTCTGTTTTCCAACCAATTTTGTTGTACTGTTATTTCTATTGTTTCCAGCTGCTGCATTTTCCTGTATGGTGTTTCCTGGACCTGTGCTTCTGTTATATCGACACCATCATCAGGAAATACTAGTAATGCTGATGCCTGTCCTCATCATTGTCCAGCATTCCTCTGTTTACCTGCTCACTTCTGTCATCACCACAAAGGACAGGTGGCAGTAATATTTCTTCTGCCTCTAATATTTTGAATCCTTTGTGAGCCTGGAGCTTTTCAGGTGTTGTGTTGCCATGGCTTGTGAGCCAGCTGTGTGCTATGAATGCTCAAGATAAGTTCAGGGCCAGTTCAGTTCCACTGGGTCTGCTCCCTGCCTTAAGCCACCAGGAAGTGGCTTAAGTAAAAGAACTGGAGGCTTTTAGTATTTCCACTTCTCATTGGTACATAGATGTCTTCATAGTTTCATGCTTTGTGGAATGAAAAGCCCTAACTTTCCATTGAATGTGCATCCCCAGACAGGCTTTCAGAAATACAGAGGCTGTAGGTTAGGGATTTCTTATTTCTCATCCCACTTACTCTCATTTCCACACTCTGCCAGCCTCACTAATATAACCAGTATTATGAAACAGTTTTAACCCTCAGCTAGCTGATAAATTTAGTAAACAAAATACTTCTGAAGATACAGCTTGCTGTTGCACTTGAGAGCGCTGCTGTTCCGTCCTGGGTGCTCCAGGAGTTGCTAGGTGGGTGTCTGCATCCTTTCCATGGAAGTGGCCAAAAGAGGGAAAGATAAACCAACAGAATCCCTTAAATGATCTCATTGATCCAGTCTTATGCCTGGAAACTGCATTGCTAAGTGCCCAATCCCAAACTGGCTTAAAAAAGATAGATCTCTTTATGAAATAGTGGGTGGGTGGTTATCTGGCTTCTGCTGTCCAAGCCATTCTGGTGGTCATACTTGCCTCTTCTCAAGCTTGTTTCTCTGGACTACAGGGGCAAGGAATGACTAAGTAGACAAAGCATTTCACGTAACAGTTTGTTCCCAAGAGGTGGAGCTTTTAGACAAACGCCAAATATCATCCATAATTAATTTGTGGGAGCTGACTATATTCTGTCTTTGTCAGATTGCTGGATGTTATCTCTTGAGTTAAAGAAAAATCCTTGAGATGAAACAGCGGCCTGAACACTTCAGCTACTGAGTGTTGTCAGACCATTATCAACAACCTTACACTAAAAGCATCAGCCTAAATTACATCTTGTGGAGTGTAGCTGTTGTGAAGGTCTGAAAGCCCCCCACTGCCCAGGATCTGCAGGCATAGGTGCTGCCAGCAGTGTTACTAGCAGTAAAATGGTTTTGAGTCTGTGGCAAAGCACAAAGTTAGAGCTGTGTTAAGACAAGTAATGCTGACCCCTAGTCCACATTCACTGAGGATACACTCTGCATCAGGGCTTTTGCACGAGACAGTTCCGCTTCTGAATTCTGCACTGCAAGGTGAACTGGTGTGTATGAAAGTCCCCTGTGTTTCCTCCAGCTTGGCAATTACCAGTATTAAACAGATTCCTTTCATCGTCCCTCACAGCTGCCTCTCCACCTCAGACCCTTGTGCTTTAGTTTGCTTCTGCTTGTTTGTGTCGTGATGGCAAAGAACATTCTGAGTGTTCACTTTAACATTAAACACATTTTTCATCCTTCTGCCCTTCAAAGAGAAATTGTCACTCACTCAGGTATTCATTTGTGTTAAGAACAGCCAAGTTCTTATTGGAACTATTGTTTTTGAAGGTAACCTCTTTGTATATAGTAATCTGTAGCTGGCAAGTGGGAAACTCTACTTATGAGAAGTAGGAAAAAATCAGTGTGAAAATTGTGTTGGAAGTGTTTGCTGCATGTTGTAGTTAATTCTGTGTTTCAGCTGCAAGGAGCTGATTACTGATGGGTTTCCTTGGCTGTTCCTGTCATTCCACAGAGGTGACAACCCTGTTAACCTGTGAGCACAGAAATAGTCTTTATTGTACAGATTTTGTGGAACTGTCTAGTTTATGAAAACATAAGATGTTGCTGCAGAAGCACAAGTTTAATGTGACTTCAGCAGCAGCGTGACTGTCTTCTGGAACCGTGATCTATCTCCCCAGCTACTGCAGCACCTTTCCTCGGAGAATAAAAGTCCCATCTGGGGCTTTTTGAACCACAGATTTAACAGGGGGAAAATACTTCATATCAGAGCAGACCAGTGACACTCTGCAGACATCTGCATGGGGCAGTGGGGAGGGCAGAAGTATCTTCTAAGCTGTTGGTTTCAGTCTTACAAAGCCAATTTCAGTCCTGCACCAAGTTATTTCCTATCGATGGAAAAGATCAGTCAAGCTTGTGCTTTCGTTTTCATAACACCCCATCACTGCCACCACCACCACCCGGAGATCCTGCTCACAGTTTGGATTTTCTGTACTTAAATAGAACTTCTGACCCACACTGGGAAAATCTAAGACTGGCACAGTGGTGTTGAGTTCACAGGTGTTCACTGATGCAATGAAGTGATGTGTAGTGATCAGTAAGAAAAGCCTGTTGGAGAACCAGCAGTGCAGGAAGGAAAAAGTTAAGGATGAAAACAATGGATGGAGTTGATGTATGGAAACACATAAGCAACACCTCATGTCCTTTCAGCTCTTATACACAGATACACAGATCATTAGAGGTTGGAAGGGACCTCCAGGGGTCATCAAGTTCAACCCAGGACCATAAAAGCTGAACTGGGTTACATCGAAACACATCTGACATGGGTTTTTTTCCTACTCTTGCGTAATCGCAGTGAGAATCACTCTGACCATCAACTTGATGTGGAGGGTTGATAGTGATAGATCCTTTTAATACTGAGCAAGGTTGCAGTACAAACCAGTAAGTGCTCAGGAGAGCACTTCCACGTAAGAAACCTCATGTGTACTGTCAAGATCTTGGTAGTTACTCTTTATTGTAAGAAAGAAGATGAGTAAGAGGACAGATAAAAGTATACAATGCTATCAGAAAAAATATCTCAGAGAAAATCTGATCAATATCTTTGTCCTTTTCCGTTACTTCAAGAAAGGAGAACATTCAGGAAATTCAAATTCATGAAAGGAAACCTTTTGCTGCCAGTCCACAGCTAAAATACATAACTTAGAGCTGCTAGAACTGGGCTGTAGCTGTGAATTGGAAGTTTCTTAGTTGTTGCTCTATCCAAATGCTGCTTGGGACTTGACAATCACCCCTTCTCTTCCATCTTTATGAGTTGACTGACTTAGGAGCACAAGCTGGCATCCAAAACTGAACTGCAAAGTTTAATGAGTTGTGATAGACAGTTAAGACATACCTCTAGAGAATGTGTCAGGAGGGGCTACATCAGTTCTAGGTGTGGTGTCAGTGTAGACAGGTTGAAACACGTTGAACGCTGTGTACTGTCATGGGTGTGTGAAGTGTTACTGGGGTGGGTATGTTGCATCTGTAACACAGGATATAATCATAGAATCATTTAGGTTAGAAAAGACCTTTGAGGTCATTGAGTCCAACCCTTAACCCACTGCTAGACCTGTCCCTAAACTCCAGATCTCTGCAACTGTGACACACATCCACAGATGGCAATGCAACCCCCTCCCTGGTCAGCTTGTTCCAAGGCCTGAGGACCCTTTCCAGGAAGAAGTTTTTCCTAATGTCCAGCCTGGTGCAACTTGAGGCCATTTCTTCTTGTCTTGTTACATGTGAGAAGAGAGCAAATCCCACCTCTTTACACCGTCCTTTCAGAATACAGATATTCTCAGCAATATTGTTTCTGCAGTACTGCAGATCCCTGGTGTCATAAGGGATCGTTTCCAAGAGTTGCTTGGCTGTTCCAAGAGCATAAAGTAAACCAGGCTGAAGCTTAGTGACTGTTCCTTACTCACCTGTTACACTGCTTTCCCTTCTTGCTACTCCAGGGCAGATGATCTGTAGGGGATGAAGGTGTAGGTGCAGCATCACCTTCATCTTCCTTGGGAAACTGCTCATGATGTGGGAGAAAACTTCCGCTTCCCATCATGTCTGTCTCTTGTGTGTGTGATACAAACACCAGGGAGTTTTGAGCTTCTTCTCTGCCACGTGTAAAAAGGCCATTAAAACTGGTGAAACTGTGAGTCGGATTAATGTGCTGCTGGTGGGAATTGATTCTTGCTAACCTTTGCAGGGAAAGCTAATGCTTAGCCCACCTGACGCATTAGCTGCGGTCAGCATTGGGGTTTCTTCTGCAGAGTCACAGCTGCAGTGCTGGGCGGTTTGTTGCTGTTATTAGCAGGTAACTGTAGTGTAGGAGGGTCCTGCTTTTAAACAGCACAGAAACCAAATATTCAGAAAATGGCCACCAGGATTTATTAGTAACAAATCCCATTTCACCTTTGCTTGAGTGATTGCCTCCTCCTGCTTTACCTGTATCCAGGTGAGCTGCTTTTCGCTGAATCACCCCGTGAGTGATGTGTCTGCCAGCAGCGGTGTTCAGGGCTTCCCCATTTGACAAGTGGGAAACCACCGGTAGTCTCCTGTCCTACAGCAAGCTAACCTTTGAAACTGGGACGTGTGGCACAGCGTGATCTGGTGACCTGGGTGCGTGACTGGCTGTGAAGCCTTAGGAAAGCTGTATCCTGCTTCCCTCATAGTTCCTTGTATGAGGCAGAGTCATTACTCTGCCTTCCTTGTGCTCCACTGTGCACTTGTCTAAAATGCAGAAGGAATTTTGCATTTACTTAATCAGCCTGTTGTGAAATTTGAGGGGTGATGATTGGTCTTGCGGTGTGACAAGGATTCCCCGCTCTCCCAGCATAACCCCTGCATCTGATCACCATTAAATTGTGTGGAATCGTGAATGTCAGTCACTGCAAAGCTACTTCCAAGGACTTGTGTAGGGAAATGCCCTTCTGATGGAAAACTGGTAATATTTATCCTTAGCTGAAACACGGTTCTTTTAAAATGTGACTTGCTGATTTTTACAGTGTAAAACTACCAGTTGCAGCATTTTTTGCTGCTTTATTTCATATTTGCAAAGCCCAGTCTTTTTAGATGCTGTGAGGAACTCATCATCAGCATGATCTTATGGAGTATCTGTTCTCTGTCCTACTGCTCTGCCTCCCCACCTCTTGTCAATCCAGCCCCTCTGCTCCACAAGTTCCTACCCTGGGGTGTGAGTTGGGGTTGTGCCATCATCTAGGTGATAGCATGGCCCAGCAAATGAATCATATCAGCACAACCGGAAAACAGAAGGTGCGTAGTGATATGAAGGCAGGAGCTTAGTTGTGGAGGGGAAACCCCATCAGATGGTGTTGATGCAAAGCCCAAAAGAACTCATTTACGTATGAGGAGATAACTCCTGTCTCTGGGACTGTCCTGAGGAAAGAGAAAGGTGTACACTCAGCCAGAGTATTGTACACGTGTGTTCTTCACTGACTCACAGAATCACAGAACATTAGGGATTGGAAGGGACCTTGAAAGGTCATCTAGTCTAGTCCCCCTGCCACAGCACTCAGATCAGTGATTTGGGTGCAGAAATCAGAGTGAGAACATGCACACTGGTGTCATATATCCATTTCATTATAGATTATTTTAAAATATCATAGAAAAAAGTATTAGCTTTAGTGCAGCTTCATGGCTGCACCCTGGCTCCCAGCTGAGCCATTTGCTGAAGTGCAGTCAGATCAAAGTGTTTGCAAGTAAAGTCTTGGGGTTTAGGAGAAGCTTGAGAATGTTCTAGGGAAACAAAGACTGGGATAGCACAGGAGTCATTTAAATGTGACTGATAAATGATAAGCAGACTGCAGGTATTCAGGGGGTCCTAATGATCATCTTCTCTTGGAGAAGGATCTAGTGATCGTAACGTATAGTTTGTGTAGACACTTCAATGAATGAAGAGCGTAGGGAATGTCTTGTTTATTTTTAAATTATTTATACAGATTGATTTTAGGACAGATTATCCAACTGAGCATCTGCTGTTTGCTGCCTGAATAACAGGGGAACAGTCCAGGGGTATGTCTGCCTATTGCATGCAGCACGTTTCCATTGTGTGGGGGCAGGTGACAATAATTTTTAGCTCACTTGGAAATTTAATTTACATTAATAAAATACTCCAATCTTTTTAAGTGAGAAATGACTGGTACTGGGTTTTTTTTTTCTTAACAGTATTATGTTGTTTTTCCTTTATGACTAAAAGAAGTATTACTGTGTGTCTCATGTCTTCCTTTCTTCAGAAGCAGCCGGGCGTGGGAGGAGATAGGTTTAGGGAACCCCCCTCATCTGTGTTCTGTGACATAAAAGTAATAAAATTGTACCCAAGTCTTAGGAGGTTTCTTTCTAGTCTCTGAAACAAAAGGGCTACAGATAGGAGGAAAGGAGGGGAAAGAGCAAGAGGAGAAAGACAGTTGGAGGTTATTGCAGGGAGAAGGTAACCGGGAAGAGGGAAGTAGCTAGAAAAGCAGGAGAAAGGATTAGTGAAAAATCAGGAGTATGCTGATCTATTGAGCAATAGTGGAAGCAGAAGCAGGAAGAAATTAGGGAACACCTTTTCCTTACTGTCCTTGATCTTCAAACATTTCAAGAAACAGTTTTCTCACTCTGCATAAAATGGAAATGCCATTGCTTTGTGAGCAGCCCATGGCAATAACCTGGATGCTGAAAGCCAGAACTTTCGCCCTGCATGAGTTCTGTCGGGGTGAAGCAGGGAGGGAAAACCACAGGCACAGGTGATTGTCCTGAAAAGCATTTATTGACACAGACAGGCGCAGCCCCGCAAGGCTGCTGAAACGTCCCTCTGCAGAGAAGCTGGCGCAGCAGTGAATTTGCCACCTCAGGATGTTGGTTTGTAAGTGGGAGGCTGGTCTGGATGTGGCTTTCAGAAACCCTTAATCCTGAGGCCACAGATTTCCTTTTCCCACTGCTTGCTTCTTCCCCATAGGCAGCTCAGATCACATGTAGGTCTTCAATTTTAACAGTAGGAGAGGCTGCAAAAGCAGTATTTGGTCCTCTCTAAGACCAGCAAAGGCTTCAGAGCCAGATTGTTTCCAAATGAGCCAGTTCCCCTACTGACTCTTAATTTCTGGTATCTCTATAAAGCTTTTCCTGAGTTCATTCATGTCATTCAAGCTACAAGACCTAGGAAAGGTTTATCATAGCAGTGTCTTGTCTTTGGCTTCCCACAGTGAACTGGTTTGGTCATGTTTCTTTGTTAAGTGAGTTGTGTACAGTTAAGGACTGTGGGAGATGAGGGTATGCTAGAAATCCCACTGGCTGAGACACAGATGTGAAGGAGTTTCCTGTCAGTCTGTTTTTACAGCTAAGAAAATCTTGGGGTTTGCTTTGTTTTCTGCAGCTATTTGAAGTCGTCAACTGCCTGGCCAAAAAGAACACCCGGTTGCTTGTGCTGGGCCGCAAACACATGCTGCGTGAGTCTTCAAACTGGAGAAGAGAGATGATGAGCGAGATGCAGAACAAGGCAGAGTTCTTCTTTGCTGACAGACTGTAAGTTGAAAAAAACAGCTAAATGTAATGGAGATTAAAGTCTGATTTATATGATGTTGCTCTAGTTTTAGTACCATTGCTAATTCTGTGTGTGAAAGAGAGAAACCTCACTGAGAATCGTAGAATCACTTAGGTTGGAAAAGACCTTTAAGGCCAGCAAGTCCAACCATTAACCCCACTGACCCAAATCCACCACTAAACTGTTAGTCTTGCTTTTCCTTCAGTTCCAGCTCCACCTAGTTTCCATCTGAGTTGGCACTGTTAATCCTTCACCTGCCTCTGCCAGGTGTTCTGTGACCTGAATTCCTAGAGCTTCTGGCCTTCCTTGTCTCAGCAGCCAGACCAAGCTGCTTCTGTCTGCCTTCTTTCAGATCTGTTCTCAAGCATCCAGTTCTGCCTCCTGTTGTCTTTGCTGCGGAATCCCAGCACCCTCTTTCTTGTTATCTAAGCACCAGCAAAGGGGACACTGTCACCCCAGATGGAGACCCTTGCTAATCTTGTGTCTTGTCACTTAATCTGCAGCAATCCAAACACACTTTCAGCAAAGTTCTGCACAGCTTCTGCAGCTATAGGGTAACTCAGTGCCCACTGTGTGGATGGGTTTTTTTGAGATGCTTCCTTAAAACTTTTACATTTAACAGCAGCTAGTGCTGAACATATTTTTCAAATAATCTCAGTATTTTTTAGAGCTGTATTAACCCATGTAAAGACCAAGAGTTGAGGTGATTGATTGTATTTGAGCAAAGCTTTGGGATTATACATACAGGTTTTAGCAGCTCTGTTCCACATCGCACTGTATTGTTAAGGGCTGTTGCAAAACATTCTATCATTATATTATTAGGCTGCAATAAGAGGGAAGTGTTCTGTGTACCATGCAGTTAATTTTTATTGTGCTCTAACTGTTGGTGCTCTGTTCTAAACAGAAGGTTTTTTATTTTATCAAGGAACTAGAGTGACAATGGGAATTTTTAGTGCTGCGGATGAAAAAATCCCAGATCAGCCTTTGATTCATTTCCTGCCACCACTTAGTGCCTCATGAATGACGTCTGTGTTTTCCATTTGTTTTGTTAAGGTCCCAAGATGATCCCTTCTTGTTGTACGCCGCTCTTCGATCAGGCAGCCACTGCAAGGTTGTTACTTCAGACTTCCTCCGGGATCACAAGGCTTGTCTTACCGACCATGCAACGCGTCAGCTGTTCCGTAAGTGGCAGCGTGGACACCAGATAATGCCCGTCGTTTCCACAAGAGGACATATAAAGCTTTTGGTAAGTTCTCTGCTGCAGTCAGAGCACACAGAAGTTATTCTTTAACAATAAACAGTTTCATGCTCTGGAAGCATAAAGTTTCTTGTTGGAAAGAAATACCTTTCTAAGAAATGGGTTTGTACAAACAGGCTCAAAACTTCCCATGTTTCCTAAAAGTTTGCCATGTTCACAGAGCACGTGGAAAATCACAGAAGGGTTTGGGTTGGAACAGCCCTCAGAGATCATCTAGTTCCAAACCCCCTGCCATGGGGTTGTCCTGAGCCCCATCCAACTTGGTCTTGAACATGTCCAGGGATGGAGCATCCACAGTTTCTCTGGACAATGTGATCCAGTGTCTCATCACCCTCACAGTGAGTTAGTTCTTCTTAAAATCTAATCTAAATCTGCCCTCTTTTAGTTTGAAGCCAAACTGTGGAACCAAATATTGAAGCCAAGTAACAGGGCTTTAACGGCACCTCCTTTGTTTTTTATACAGAACAGGTTAGTGATTTTCTCATCGTAACTCCCATATAAATTATTTGGACAATTGATGCTGCCAGTCATAGCTGTCCTCAAAGTTATTCTGGAAGATCATAGAACTGTTTAGGTTGGAAAAGAACTTCAAGATCACCAAGTTCAACCCTTAACCCAACTGTCCCAAGGCCACCATTAAACCTTGTCCCTGAGCTTCAGATCTCCACAACTGTGAACACGTCCAGGGATGGCAATTCAACCCCCTCCGTGGGCAGCCTGTTCCAAGGCCTGATGACACTTTCCAGGAAGAAGCTGGGTTTGCCTGCAGCACCCTGGACTTCCCCTGCTCTGTGTGGAAAGGGTTTGGTGTAAAAGCAGTGATGGAAACACCTGGAAAAGCTGGTTTGGTGTCTGCACCTCTGCTGTAAAAGAATCATAGAATCATTTAGGTTGGAAAAGACCTTCAAGATCAGCCAGTCCAACCATGAACCCAACTGTTCCAAGGTCACCATTAAACCCTGTCCCTGGGCTTCACATCACAACTGTGAAACATGGCCAGGGACAGCGATTCAGCCCCCTCCCTAGGCAGCCTCTTCCAAGGCCTGAGGACCCTTTCCAGGAAGAAGTTTCTCCTCATGGCCAACCTAACCTTCCCCTGGTGCCACTTGAGGCCATTTCCTCTTGTCCTGTCACTTGTTCCTTGGGAGAAGAGATCAACCTCCACCTCTCTACACCCTCCTTTCAGGGAGTTGCAGACAGATGCCATGGCAGAGTACTAAGACTGTACGTACAAGGATGTTGTATGTTCTGAGAACTGCAGCTGCCAACCATTTGGTTTGCATTTGCATTTTGTGTGTTAGTGTGTTGGCTAGTACAGCAGTAACATGACAGGCCAGAGAAATAGTTTATTAGATTTGTCCCTCTTGAAATTGTTCGTGATAAACCCTTCTCTTACACTCTGGTCAGCGCAGAGCTGGTCAGTTCTGTAAGGTGGTAACACCGGAAGGACAAACAGAAAATGTTGTTAATGTCATTAAATCCTAACAGTTCGAGCCTACAAACTCCACATCCTGAGTTAATTCCTGTATGATTTCATTTAACTGAGCAGACAAACAGTCATTTTGCTATTGCTAGAAATTAATTATGTTTGAGTCACTGTTATCTGATGGAGATGGGAGACAGATTTTAACTGTTTATACTGACCCCACGTGTTATAGTTTGTCCTCTACTACTAAAATTTACAATTTGTTTTGAGCGAGGAAATAAATGAGATTTGTTACAGAGGTGAATCTGTCTGAGGTAAGTGTTGGAAGTTGTAACTAACTGTAGCTGCTATTTAACAGTGTGTTCTGTAAAGTCTAAGAGCTGTTTACTCTCTCTCTATCCAACAGCCCGCTTTGAGCTGTGACTGCGTGGTGCAGACTTCGGGCGATACATGGCACATCCCCTACACAGACACTGCTGAAGTCACCGATTCATATCACGTACCAAGAAAATGGCTCTGCGTCCGACAGAAGTCGTGAAGAATGTATGTGCACAAGCTGAAGCTGCTTTTGTTTTGTTGCTTTGGGTATTTTTAATGACTATTGCTGAGTAGGAGCACTCAGTGGTACAGTTATGAGTCCTATGGGAAGTTATGAGGCAGGGAACTTTGTCACTCTTCCAGTACCCGTGTTAACATCAGTGCTGGTCCACCAGTTATGAATTAAGTCCATTTCCATCTTCACAGGTGATTTCTGTACCTTCTCAATGTGATTTGAATTAAAAGCTGGCTTTCCCTCTTGGAATTTCAGGTTATGGGTTTATCTTCTGGGTTTTTTTTTTCCCCCAAGCTTTTAATCTACGCTGATTTAATAAACTGTGAGACTTGATCTAGGGGATCCTGCTGTGGCAGGGGGATTGGACTGGATGATCTTTCGGGGTCCCTTCCAATCCCTAATGTTCTGTGATTCTGACAGTAGTGTCAGAATTGTTGTGACTTTTATTTGTGCCTTATGTTGGCTGCTATTACACTTCACTGCAGATCATAGGATCATAGGATGTTAGGGGTTGGAAGGGACCCAAGAGATCATCCTTAGAGGGAACTAATGGCATCCTCTGTCTGGAACCAAGCAGAATACACTAGTAATTGACCTTAAGACTTTTCCAGTTGCACACCAGCAGGTCATGTAGATTTACAGAGCCTCCTACAGCTCAGTTCTGACTGAGGCTGATGATTTGCAAAGTAATCTTCCTTCTGTGTTGCTCTAAGTCTTCAAATTTCCTATTACTGAAGCAGAGCACTTAGAGCCAGCAGGGAACATGGAGATGTCTGAATACATCTGGTAGTAGTTTATGGGACAGGCAGACATTGACTCTCATACAGTTGGCCAGAGGTGATGAACACTAAACCAAATATGAGCAATTGCTCTGCTGAAACAGAACCCTAAGTGGGAAGCTGATGTAGATGCAAAAAAATGTTTGGAAGCTGCATCCTGAAAGCAGCTTGATTTCCACTCCCTTTGTGTCAATGGTATTGAGCAACTATTACTCTTTTCCTGGTCTAAGTCAAGTTCTGAATCTTTGATTACAACCACGTAGGGATTTTCTTGCTTGGTTACTTTTTGGCCATCAGACTGAAGGGTTAATAACTACCACCACTTTCCCATCCCCTTTTTCTCAAGGGAAAACAAATCTCAGTATTAAACTCCACTGTTACAGATCAGAAGAGCTTTGTGCGTGGATGGACCCTGAGGGTAGGAATCTTCAACGTGGAGAAACAGAAGCCTTCAGGGACGCAGAGGTTGTAAGAACCATGAGTGTTGTGGAGGGGATGCACAGGGAACAATAGGTTGCTGTATCTTCCAGTACCAAAGTGCCATCAAAGAGTGGGGGCAGCTAGAAGGTTTAGATAAAAGGGAGGTTTCATGTGAAACCACGCAGCGCGTCATTACGCTCAGCAGCTCTTTGCCACAGCCTGTCATGGATACCAGAAGTTCACGTGAGTTCAAGGGGAGACCAGCAGGTTAATGAAAGAGAAATCCAGCGACTGTTATTAAATAACCACACACTACCTGCTTCTGTCTTGGGAAGTCCCTCCAGATGCTTGGAGACTGGGAGGGATTCAGGGGTTCATTAAAGGCTCTTTGTAGTCTGCGTATGTCTCCTTTGGAATCCATTCTGGCCACATCTGGAGACAGGACATTGGGCTGGACCCACTCTGCCTGACCCAGTAGAGACCTTCTCACATTTTCATGTTCTCTGTGTCCGTGTTTGTGCGGCAGCTTCAAACTCTTAGTGACTGCCCACACAGTTCTTCCCTGATGAAGGAGACAAACTGTGTCTTGTAATAGACCTTTTGTTCTTCCTCACTATTAATTAACAAGGAAAAGGTGATTTTTAATGTGTGTCCTATGCAAAATGCACCTCAGATCTGCTATTTCAACAAAGAGGGAACTCCTCTAGCAGTGATCAGGTGTAGGGAAGCCACTGTCCCCCTGTACTGGGCACTGGTGAGGCCATACCTGGAATACAGGGCTCAGTTTTGGGCTCCTTGGTACAGGAAAGACATTGAGGTCCTGGAGCAGGTGCAGAGAAGGGCAGCGAGGTTGGACAAGGGCCTGTAGAGCAAACCCTGTGAGGAGCAGCTGAAGGAGCTGGGGCTGGTTAGTCCAAAGAAGATGAAGCTGCAGGGAGACCTTACTGCTGTCTACAGCTGCCTCAAAGGAGGGTGTAGAGAGATGGAGGTTGATCTCTTCTCCAAAGGAACAAGTGACAGGACAAGAGGAAATGGCCTCAAGTGGCACCAGGGGAAGGTTAGGTTGGCCATGAGGAGAAACTTCTTCCTGGAAAGGGTCCTCAGGCCTTGGAAGAGGCTGCCTAGGGAGGGGGCTGAATCGCTATCCCTGGCCATGTTTCACAGTTGTGATGTGAAGCCCAAGGACAGGGTTTAATGGTGGCCTTGGGACAGTTGGGTTCATGGTTGGACTGGCTGATTGTGAAGGTCTTTTCCAACCTAACCGATTCTATGATTCTTTTACAGCAGAGGTGCAGACACCAAACCAGCTTTTCCAGGTGTTTCCATCACTGCTTTTACACCAAACCCTTTCCACACAGAGCAGGGGAAGTCCAGGGTGCTGCAGGCAAACCCAGTTAATATTCAGGGAACTTCCCTTGGAGCTGGACACCGGTAAAATCCCTTTTAAACATCATCCCGTGATACTGCAGCTGCAGCAGTGACTCGTGTGAGCTCCGTACAGCGCTCTGCTTTACGTTCGTGCATTCCAGTTACTGATTTAAAATTCTTTACTTTTAACCATGGAACTAAAATTACTGGTTCAAAGTTACTGATATAAAGTTATTGATTTAACAGTACAGACTCCAAATCACCAATTTAAATCAATTTAAAATCATGATTGCCTTAAAAGTACCGATTTGAAATTCGTTATGTAAAATTATTGAATTACCAGTTTAAAATTATTCTTGATTTTAAGCTATTTCTTAAAAAATTAGAGATGAAAAAGTACTGATTTAAAATTACTGCTTTAAAATTATTGATTTTAAAGCATTTAAAAATGTGTAATTAATATTTCTGAATTAAAATTATTTTAAATTACTAATTTTAAAGTTACTGAATTAAAATTTCCAAATTGAAATTATTTACAATTATTGATGTAAAATTACTGAATTATAATTTATTTTAAAATATTTAAATTACTGATTGAATATTGTTAAATTAAAATTTTTTATTTGCAATTACTGAATTACAATTACTATTTTTTAATTATTGTTACTGATTTTATTACTTAAAAATTATAGATTAAATATTACTGGTTTAAAATTACTGATTAAAAATTATTACATTATTGATTTTAAATGATTTAAAATATTGAATTAAAATTACTGAATTAAAATTATTCCATTAAAGTTATTTTAAATAACTGATTTAATATTCTTGATTTTAAAGTTCTGAATAGAAATAATTCATTAAAATTATTTAAAATTACTGGTTTAGTATCTTGAATTAAAATTTCTGATTTAAAAGCATTGCATTGTAATTACTAGTTTTAAATTATTGACTGTAAGTTACTGCTTAAGAAATAATTAAAAATTACTGGTTTTAAATTAATGAATAAAATAATGAAATTATATATTTTCAAATATGTTTAAACATTTAATTAAAATTATGGAATTAAAATTATTCAAATGACAGGTACTTAAAAGTACTGATTTAAAATTATGGAATTAAAATTTCTGAATGAAAGTTATTTAAAATTATTGATTTTATATTCTCGTATTAAAATTTCCGATCGAAAATTAAAATTAAATAAATGTAAATA